>APFE031707587.1:154588-178647 GCA_000404065.3 Pinus taeda | reverse complement strand
GAGAGAGAGAGAGAGAGAGAGAGAGAGAGAGAGAGAGAGAGGACACATGATGTACATATCGTATATTAATTTAATATTCCTTGAAGGCCACATATGACTAACAATACAATATATGAGAGTATTTTTTCTTACATCTAATATAATTCACTATCCAAGCCTAGTTAATAAATAACTTTTCCATTTTAAAAACGTGAAAGTAATAATTTTTTTTTAAATTATTGTGAATCTATAACTTGTTAGAGTAATTTAGGCAAAGGCCTAAGATCAAGCTTTTAGGTACCAAATATCTAACAACCATCAAACCAAATACCTAATTATATACTTTTTCTTATTTAAATGGTGTATCTTCTTATTAAAAATTATTCACTCTATCAATACTTTTTTTCACTCTAATTCACTAATTGTTTTTAAAAGAATGAAATGCATTCAAAAAACTAAATAAAAGACCTGAAAGCAAATGGTAGATTGCTTTTTCTAATATATATTTTAATTATTTTATTACGATAATAAAAAAGAAGTTAATAAATATTACATATTTTTGTATCTTATAATTTTTTACATAGTACATCGTAAGGTTATATATAATTGATATAAAATTTAGAAAATAAATATTAAAAAGGATATAGTATATATATACTTTATAAATTTTTAATTATAAAATTAAAATATATAAAAAATATTTCTGAAAAAATAAAAATAAAAAGAAAGTTATATTTAAATGAAATATTTTCAAAAATAAAATATAAAATATATTCTTAAATTACAATTTATAATTTTTTATTTACACAAATTTGTTAAATCATAACACTTAAACTATACATATACTTAATATTAATTATGATTCGTTATTTAATTAAACATTATTTTCCTCAAATACCTTTATCTAAATAATCAAAAAAATTCTTATATAATTAATATGAAATATTGCAAATATAGAGTACTTATTGTTTACTCTCTTTAAAATTTGAGTTGTCAAATTCTTCAAATTCTTTAATGTGTTTAGATGCTTCAGATATTCTTGTTTAAAATCTAGTCTAATAGCTATTAATGCCTCTAACATTATTCTAGAATTTGTTACACCATATTCAACAAAGTATTTGGTCATGCAAATTTTCATTATATCTCTATTTTAGAGTTTTTAGAATTTGTTACACCATACTCAACAAAGTATTCGGTTATTGGTCATGCAAATTTTCATTATATCTCTATTTTAGAGTTTCTAGAATTTGTTACACCATACTCAACAAAGTATTTGGTTATTGGTCATGCAAATTTTCATTATATCTCTATTTTAGAGTTTGCATGTGAAGAAAAATGCAGTGATTTTCTATATTTTCAAATTTTTGTGTGGTAATGAAGGGATGAAAATACAAAGATTTTTCATATTTATATATTTTTTTCTAAGAAATGGATGTGAAATTTTATGAATCTAAAAATTTATATAGCTGAATTTATATTTTGCCATTTTTCAGTGTTTATATTTATATATTTTGAAGATGCCAAAAATTAATTGTTTAATATTTTTTTTCAAAGTTTTTATCACTCTTCATTAATAATCTTGGTAAAGACTAAAAAGTGGAAGTTATAATTTTTCATTATTTCATTTATATATTTCTCAAATAACTACATTACGATTAATATTCTCTAAATATTGCTTTTTATTTAACACTATATTTATATATATTATTATTATTTCCTTTTATTTAGATAAAAAATAAAAATCTTTAACATAAAAAATACAAATAATAAATCCATATTTAAATACTAAAAAATGGGCCCATAAATAAGTTGATTTGGTTTAAAATCACAAAACGACGGTAAAGCTATGATGACCTCTTTCCATACTCTATCTAAATATAAGAAATTTTGAAATACAAATAATTTAAATTACTTAATTAATTAATTAATTATATATAAATTATAATTATAATTATAATTTTTTTTGAAAGGTGAGTAAATGATTTATATATAATATTTAAATATAGTTTAAATTAAGAAAAAAAACACACATATATTTAATAATTTTTAAATTTAATAAATACATTATTTCAAATATTGTTGTAACATTTGTTATTGAAAAGTAAATATTTAATTTACTTTTATTTCACATATTTGGTAAATCAGGGGTTAAGTGAAAAGTTTCAGTAAAAATTTTACTGTTAAAAAAAAGGTTTTATTTTAATCTATTTGGAAAGGTTATGATAAGTTTTGGAAAGGTTATGATAAGTCTTAGAATTCACGGGGGAAAATACACTAAATAAAAGTTTTCACTCACTAGACAATTATTCCTCTCCCTAGAGATAAATAGTCTATGTTGGGGACAAGGAAGCAAAAGGGAAAGAGGGGAGAAAACATGAGGCAACCTTGAAGACTTGGTACCTGGTTGGAAGAGGTCCAAGTGAGCAGAATGAAGTTGTAAGGTTGGGAACCTACAACATGATGTTGTTGAAGGAAGGCAGGACACTGCCAATTAGGGTATTCTTGAGTTGGTTGGATCTAGTGGAATCCCTAAGACAAACTTTTGAGTCTATGAGTTCTTTGGGTTAGATTGGTATAGTCTTGATGCCTTTGAACAGACCTTTTTAGGTCATTGGGAGTAACAAAGTTCAGGGGAATCGTCATTCTCATTGGTTGGGAGGAGTAGTCTTTCTCCTTTGTGAATTCTTTGACAATCTAACTTTAACAGATAGGTACTCCATAAAGTTTATGTTTTTCTCATAACAAAATTGTTATTTTATATGATAAAAGTATATGGAATATTTGACTTGATATAAATGGTTTCTGAAGCTCTAGAGTATGGATGAACTATGATATTTTTGTTAGATATTGTTTCCAAAAAAGAAAGTTGTTTTGTTTAAAGGACTGATAATTGTGTTATGAGTCCAAAATTGAACTATGATTATACAATTCAAAATTGAAACATGACTTATGTTGAGAAGTATGTTGAAGCCACCCTATCTATATGAAGAGTGTGGGTTCTAGAATGGGATTGTAATATACCATGCAAGAATTTAGAAAAATAATAATAGTAGTAAACAAACGTTAATATTAAATGAGACTATAGAAGAGTGTGGGTTCTAGAATGGGACTGTAATATACCATGTAAGAAAAAAAAATAGTAGTGGTAGACAAATGTTAATATTATATGAGACTGGAACATTATTCTTAGAGGAATTTTAGGTTACTTCCTAGGCCAAGCTAAGTTAATAGCAACCTAGGAATATTCCATAGTTCCTAGTGAGAACAAATTATAACATTACTTATACAATCAAATTATAAACACTGTTAATAATAGCACAAGCAACTATTATTAAAGAGAGCTTTATTTATAATTTTGAAGAAGGTGGCAGGTTCCCAGCAGTCTTCCCCAGAACCTTTGAGAACAAACAACATCTATGGAGAAATGTAAGAAATTATTAAAAAAAAAAAAACCTAAACCATAAATTTTATAAAGAACAAAACCATAACCATGGACAAGAGAAATAAGAACCTAAAACTACTAGTGATTTAAAAAAAAAAAAAGACAAACTCATTTAGAGTGGATTAAGGTTCTAACTACCAGGAAACATAATTACACAACACAGTTGCTGGCATTAAAAAAAATAAAAACTCATTTAGAGTGGATTCAGGTCCTAACTATGAGGAAACACAATACTGAATTACATAGTTGTTGGTATTAAATTTCAAAAGGAAAGAAAAGAAAATACTATAATGTATTGTCATTAACAATGGAAAACTTTATGAGTTCTAGATTTAAACCCTAGGTTTTAGGGTAATAGTTAAAAGTCGGTAAATTTCTGGAACAATAATAAATAATGCACTGAAATAAAAGACTACAGCATATGAAATAATTAAAAAACACTAATAAATATTATTATACACGATATTAAAACATTCAACATGTTATAGAATCTCTATTAATATGAACTCGAGTACAAAAAAAATTACCCAGCATAACCAATGATGATCTACAGCTACATTTATGTATAATCAAACAAAAAAACAATTTCAAAAATTTATAAATTAAAAGGGCATGTACATGCATGTCGAGTCTCAAAATTGTCTTCCATCTTCATCCATATTTCCATCATTTCATAACCATTTAGCTCTCATTTCATAATTATCTAGCCTAAAACCCTACATCAAGTAATCATCTACATCATATGGTTTAGAATAATCATTTTCCAAAGTTATTTATTTTATGCATTTTTAAGTGAATTTATGATTAAAAACTAGGAAATTAACATGATTTCATGTGTGTGTGTGTTATGGGTTTTGTGACATGTGTAGGCTTATTTGGAGGTTCTAGAAGAATCTTACTTGACCTCCCAAGCACAAATTTGAATTTCAACTCAAGAGGTGTACCATATTCCAAGGAAAAAGATCATGGAGATCTTGATGTGTCATGGGATTTGTATCTAGTATTTAGGGATAAAGATCATGGAGATCTTGATGTGTCATGGGATTTGTATCTAGTATTTAAGGATAAGTTGAGACAAGTATGAATCTAGTAGATATTTAAGCGATTTACATTTATTGAGAAGATATCCCTAATTCATGTATAAATAAGAGGAGCATCCTTCAAAGGAAGCTAACAGTTGTCAGTTATTCATTAGCATTAGATTTATGATTGTTCATTTAATATGAATAATATCATTTTCTTACAATTATGAGTTATGAATGTTGCTTGATTCTTAAAGAGTGATAGTTGTTCACGTGTGCTCATTAAGGAATGGATGCATCCCCATCAACCACAATTCGCATACATCTATAACATAGTTTAATTTATGTTATTTCCTTTCATGCAGGTGTGATTTACTTTCCGCAAGTGTGTTTTGTTATGTGAAGATTGATTTCCTTTCAGTAGCTAGTTTTTATGTGGGAAGGACAACTAGGACTCTTGAACAAGATACTCTTCTCCATGAGCTACAGTGAACTGAAACAAGATTTAATTTTTTATATGCTTTCCTAGATTAAATTTTTGTGAAGATTGATTTCCTTTCAATAGCTAGGTTTTATTTGAGAAGGACAACCAGGACTCTTGAACAAGACACTCTTCTCCATGAGCTACACTGAACTGAAACAAGGCTTACTTTCTTATATGCTTTCCTAGATTAAATTTTTGTGAAGATTGATTTGCTTTCAGTAGCTAATTCTTATGTGAGAAGGACAACCAGGACTCATGAACAAGAGACTCTTCTCCATGAGCTAAGAACTGAACTGAAAACAATATCTACTTGCTTTCATTATATGCTTTCTTTCTTGCTTTCTTAGATGTTTGGCAATGTTATTATAGAAAGATTGTAGAAGGACAAAATAGGACTCTTGAATAAGAGACTCTTCTCTATCTTCTAAAGTAAACTAATTCCATTGATCAAACATTTTTATGCTTTCATAAAATAGATCTGAATATTTTCTTTTCAAAATAGTTTAGATTTGTAATATGCATTTCCATTATTTTCATCTAAACAATTACTTCCTACACTAGTTGAATTTCCATTATTTGCTTCTAAGTTTACTAACCCAGATTGATAAATAAATGAATGCTCTAATTCACCTCAATAAATTAGACCAATATTTAGAATCTTTGACTTGATACAAAAGGTTATGATAAGTCTTGGAATTCACGGGGAAAATACACTAAATAATAAAAATTCACTCACTAGACAATTATTCGTCTCCCTAGAGATAAATAATCTCAGTTGGGACAAGGAAGAAAAAGGGAGAGAGGGGAGAAAACCTGAGGAAACCTTGAAGACTTGGTACCTATTTGGAGGAGGTCCAAGTGAGGAGAATGAAGTTGTAATGGTGGAACCTACAATAGGATGTTGTTGAAGGAAGGATGGACACTACCAGTTAGGGTATTCTTGAGTTGGTTGGAGCCAGTGGGATCCCTAAGACAAACTTTTGAGTCTATGAGTTCTTTGGGTTAGACTAGTATAGTCTTGATGCCTTTGAACAAACCTTATTAGGTCATTGTCAAGCAACTATTCTAGGAGTGACAAACTGGGTCAAGGGGGAACTGGATGTAATTGGCATTCTCATTGGTTGGGAGGAATAGTCTTTCTCCTTTGTGAATTCTCTGACAATATAGCTTTAGTAAATAGGTACTCCATAAAGTTTATGTTTTTCTCATAACAAAATTGTTATTGTAGATGATAAAAGTATATGGAATATTTGACTTGATATAAATGGTTTCTGAAACTTTAGAGTATGGATGAAATATGCTATTTTTGTTAGATATTGTTTCCGAAAAAGAAAGCTTTTTTGTTTAAAGGACCAATAATTGTGTTATGTGTTCAAAATTGAACTATGATTATACAATTCAAAATTGAAATTTGACTTATATTGAGAAGTATGTTGAAGCCACCGTATCTATATGAAGAGTGTGTGTTCTAGAATGGGGCTATAATATACCATGTAAGAATTTAGAAAAATAATAATAGCGGTAGGTAAAGGTTAATAGTAAATGAGACTATAGAAGAGTGTGGGTTCTAGAATGGGATAGTAATATACCATGCAAGAATTTAGAAAAATAATAATAGTGGTAGACAAACGTTAATAGTAAATGAGACTGGAACATCATTCTTAGAGGAATTTTAGGTTAGTTCCTGGACCAAGCTAAGTTAATAGAAACCTAGGAATAGTTTGTAGTTCCTAGTGAGAACAAATTATAACATTACTTATACAATCAAATTATAAGCATAGTTAATAATTGCACAAGCAACTATTATTCAAGAGAGATTTATTTATAATTTTAAAGAAGGTGATAGGTTCGGGTAGTCTTGCTCGGAACCTTTGAGAACACACAACATCTATGGAGAAACGTAAGCAATTATTTAAAAAAAAAAACTCAACCATAAATTTTGTAAAGAGAAAAACCATAACAATGGACAAAAGAAATAACAACCTAAAACTACTAGTGATTAAAAAAAACAACAAACTCATTTAGAGTGGATTGAGGTCCTAACTATGAGGAAACACAATACTGAATTACAGAGTTGTTGGCATTAATTTTCAAAAGGAAAGAAAAGAAAATACTATAATGTATTGTGATTAACAATGGAAAACTTTATGAGTTCTAGATTCAAACCCTAGGTCTTAGGGTAATAGCTAAAACTCAGTAAATTTCTGGAACAATAATAAATAATGCATGGAAATAAAAGACTACGGGATATGGCCAGAAATAATTAAAAAAAAAACTAATAAATATTATTATACAAGGTATTAAAACATTCAATATGTTATATAATCTCTATTATATGAACTCGAGTACAAAAAAAACTACCCAACATAACCAATGATGATCTACAACTATATTTATGTATAATCAAACAAAAAACAATTTCAAAAATTTATAAATTAAAAGGGCATGTACAAGCATTCAACAATATTGTTTTGCAATAATTGAGGAAATTCAAATTAAAAAGGGAAAATTATAGAGTTCTCAAGTGGGGGTTTCACACCCACAGTATATGTATATGTAATATATATATATATATATATATATATATATAATATATATATATATATATATATATATATATTCACAAATTACAAATACCCAAATAATCGTCACGACGATGTGCAGAATGACATTTAAGGCCAAATCCCTAGTGGAGTAGTGGCCGCAGACCAAAAGTAACTTGGTCTGTGCCACTACTCCACTAGGGATTTGGCCTTAAATGTCATTCTGCACATCGTTGTGCACATTATTTTGGGTATTTGTAATTTGTGGAATATATATATATATATATATTATATATATATATATAATAATATTATATTATATATATATATATATATAATATATAGACTGTGGGTGTGAAACCCCCACTTGAGAACTCTATAATTTTCCCTTTTTAATTTGAATTTCCTCAATTATTGCAAAACAATATTGTTGAATGCTTGTACATGCCCTTTTAATTTGTACTTAACATATATACAGAATGAATAAAGGAAATACTTGACCAAACTACCATAATAATTCTGAGCTAGAGACTTGGAAACCCTCGGCAAGGAGGGAATTAAAATTAGTTCTTATAAAGGACCTTAA
This sequence comes from Pinus taeda, assembly GCA_000404065.3. Classification (NCBI taxonomy): domain Eukaryota; kingdom Viridiplantae; phylum Streptophyta; class Pinopsida; order Pinales; family Pinaceae; genus Pinus; species Pinus taeda. The sequence continues at coordinate 170,591 of APFE031707587.1, read as the reverse complement.
TTGCGTAAGCCCTTCAACCCTTGTAATGAAATTAAAAGAACAATGTTAAGTGGAACCTGGAAGGGAGTTTTTACACTGGAGCATAAAAAAAAAAGAAAACCAAGATTGCCTATAAAGATTAGACAAAATGGAATGGAGTAAAATTAGAATCACTTCATGTCTTAAGTGTTTGCATAGCAACAACTGAAAGATGATTTGGGTAATGGGTTACTTGAGAAATGCTCTCCTTCCTTTACTAAGCCTCCCAAAAAACTCTGAAAACAATATCAAGGGTTATTATAGGGGCAAAATAGAGTTCTCTAACAAAGAATAAAGGACTGAAAAGAAAGGATATTTAAGCTTGTTGCAAAAGCCCATCCATATTCGATAACCCTTATAGGAAATATTGGAGTATAGTCATGGCCACAGTTGTCGTTCTGATAACCCAATAATTCATTCCACCTACATATGAGAAGCAAGGTATTAAACCATCAATATAGGGAAAGTGAATGAGAACATGAAGAGAAAAACCCTGATGGATGAAAATAAAACCCTAGCGACAAATTATTACCTATAGTCGATAACATCGTAAGATGGTTTAGTTCAAAAGCAATCCGCATGGAAATTCTTCCTCAACATTTGCAGAGCTAAGTTTGGTGATGGGAAAGAGACAAATGAGTTTCCAACAATGTCGGGTTGAGAGGGTGGTTACTCTGCAACCACCTCCTCCTCATTGAACCATCCAAGAAACCCTCATCACTGTGAACCGTAGATCAAATCTCCTTTCCTGAGGATGTCAAATCACCAGGTGGCAGGTAGTCAAAAAACTTCACAAGAGTTCAAAGGTTTTGCTCATGGTGCTAAATTTATAACTATGTTAACTATGAAAACATTACACAGCGACAAAAATTATCAATACCATTGTATAAAGGTTATTACGTAGCATTGTATAATTTTGAACATGTGGATATATCCTAGTTCCATCAAGGTTATAATACAATTTTAGTAATTGATGTTGTTATGCAGGTTGTAAAAGTAGAAATTGCATTGATAACTTGGAGGCATTCAGTAAAAAAAACATTAGAGTAATTCAGGAGAAAGGAGATGTTACAAGTGGTATCAGAGCTATAGGCTGAACTCTGATGCACAAGGGGCCAACCTAGAGTTGAAATTTTTAATAAATGATTGTCAATATTACATAGAATTGAGTGATAAAGACGATAGTAAGTGAAGAAGCACTTTCTAGACCCCTAAAGGAGGAGATTAGATATGGGTGCACTAGGGAATGAAGTATAATCTGTTATAACATAATAGTTGGAAGTAACTAGCAATAGAGTAGTTTCTTAATGAAGCTGATAGATAATAAATCCATACAAAAAAATGACTAAATTGACTAACTAATATACTCATAGCTAAGGGAAAGGGTGATGGAACAGGTTATGCCTTCTTATAGATCTGCGTACAGATCAATAGAAATCCCTTGTTGAGGCCTAAAATGTGTTAGCAACAACAACATCAGGATAACAGATCAAAATTATTTCATGTAGGTAAATTTGAATCCAAAATAATCCAAGTTGGAAATGTACATAATTGTAAGCCTTATTTAACTAGAGACCTAGGCACCAATTTAAGTGAAGCACACAAGGTTTTTTTGAGCTTATGAAGGAAGAAATATTGTTATAATTTGTTTTACATATATATTAATCAGTATATCAACATAATCTAGGTGTGGAAAACAGTTGGCTATAGGGGTACAAAGTAATCCTACGGAGAATCAATTCCATGGAAGGAATATGGACAATTGGTGGTACCCCTAATGAAATACAAAGTTAATTTTACAAGAAAATATGATAGAAATTGCTGAAGTGAACTATGTGGATAAATAACCAACAAATCTAGTAAGTAACAAGTAGTGTATGTAAGAGAACTTAACAAGCAATGAGAAAAGTGTAGGATGGGGATAAAATCATGGACAAGTATGAACAAAATATGTCGTCCGTGAACTAAAATGACAAACTTATGTCAAAGTTTATTTTGGGGAGAAAAATTAACACAAAAAAGATGGAGATTAAACTTATCTTATAAAAAATATATATGCAAAATAATTAGTGGTTTCATTCTCATGGTTCCGAAAGAACCAAAAACATACTATAATGTTGGTTATGGAAGCATTAGAAGCCTTGGAAAAAAAAATCATGTAACCTTTGAACATTTTAACTAATAAAGTGCCGAATAGAAGGGGATGAGCTTAGATAAGATCATCAATGAGATGTGTCGAGAAGTACTATTGTAAAAATTGGTTATATAAATTTCTAGTAATATTTTGTTGATTTTAAGTATGCTCATATTACACAAGGTTAAGCCTTGAATAGTCACATTGATTTCTTTTAACATTATTTTGTCTTTCTAGCCTCAATGGCTTGCTTGGGGAGAGTCAGACGGAAAATAATAAGATAAATAAATCCAACTAGATTAAACAACTATCAGATAATTAAATGTGGAAAAGAACTGGGCCCACTTGAATAAAGGACAATGATCATATCTAACGTGAAGGTGGTGAGTTGAAATAATTGGTAATGTTTGGTTGTGGTCCATTGGTATAATGAAATTATGACGGTACCTAGAGGGCAGATCACTGGTTGTGAGCCATTATGGGGATAAGTTGAGGAAATATTCCTTGAAAAAAAATTATATGGTGATAACAAGTATGATTACTATGTGGATGGTATAATAAGAAAATTAGTTATCCTCAAATTGGTATAAAATTATTATCCATGAGACCTTATAGGCCAAGGGTAGTAAAATAACCTATTGTGAATGAAGTGAGTAATATGTTGTGGATGGATATGGAAGAAAAGAAATGTACTAGAGTAACATAATGAGTGTGACACGATCAATACATTGTGAACGAAAAAGGGAAAAATCTTAAGCTATGAATACTCTGGTTCATAGTACAAATACAAAATAAAATGGATGTAAACTGCCCTAAGGGATGAGGGTGGAAAAAATCTATATGATGTAGAATAAAGTATAGCACTATGCAAACGATACCAAATGACACCATGTGTTACAACCAAAATTGAAATATGAATATTTGTATCAAAACAAAAATATAATAGCAACATGATGTGAGTATAAGCATGCTAAGTGTTGTAACTTACGACTGTGACTACACTCCCACGGCTATCAGGAGTAGGTTTTACCTTCAGGGTTGTTAAAAGTGAAAGAACTAATCATATATTCCCCTAAAAAGAGTTCGGCTACTAAAAGGCAAAAAATTGTGATCTGCTTGAATGTAGATTGTCTACAATTGACTTACTCATAGTCTAAAACTTCAGCTCCGCATATTGGAACAAATAAAAGAATGATGGCATAGACATAGCCAGTGACATTCTCAAGGAAAGAAGTGTGTGGAAATAAGTAATTGTGTGAAGTTCTAGTTTAAAGAAATATTTATCAAAAATCCACAAAGTGTTGGTAAGCTAGGATAGATATGACAATAATTATTGAAATCACCAAAATAAATGGTACATTTTGAGACTCTCAAATTAAAAGTGATAGAGATAATGATATTATGAAGAAGAAAAGCAGAAGACACATAAAAATAGTACTGAAAAGATTTGTAATAGCTCATGCAAACATAGGAATGAGAGTGGGAATAATAATATGGCAACTAAGCAAGTTGGTTGAATCCATAGAGATGATGGACAATATCTTTTAGCTATGGATTAGAATTTCACATATACCTAGGTATTGTAGAATATGAAAGGTTGAATACATATAAATACCTAAGTATGTTTGATATGGTTGCGAGGGGTCATTGGAGTAAAAGGATGACTATTTATGCATAGTATGAAAAGAGAGGCAATGGTAATTGGATCTGTATGAGGTACAAATTGGTGTGACAACTAAATAAAGATTGACTATGTTGATTTTTCAACTACACACATGTAAACATTAATGGGGTTCCCTAGAGAAATTCAGCAGGAATTGCAAGATATTATGACGTGGAACAACCTAGTGGAAAAAGAAAAATATTTTGGCCAAGTGGTGCATTTATAACTACGAAAATAAAACTTTTAAATTAGCCTTTCCAAGTTGAGTCAATGTGTAAATGAGTGCAAGGGGAAGAATCATCGTGACTGTACACATAAACAAACTGTGTATAACCTTCATCAACAACCTGCAATGTAGTATGACAAAGGGCCAAACTGAAGAAATGTTGCAATATGGACTCTTGATTTTGCTCAAAGATAAAACAATCCAAGATGGGAATAACTAAGTTTACTTGAATAAAGTAGACAATCATGTAGCTATCTTGAACATTGCAAGAAAATGAAGTTATCCTAAACCTTATTCCATGCATAACTAATGCATATGTTGATCTGTACTTATGCAAGAATGCAAAAAAATACAAAAATACAAATATACACAGAGATGCATCAGAAATAAAACTTCATTTCATTAATATCAAAGAACTGAAATATGCTTACATGCAGAAATGGAAATAAACTAGCTTGGGCGATGGTAGCTTATCTCTGAGAAGAGATGTGGCAGCTACATGCCTCTGAACTGTGTTACAATGAGGCTTGAAGGCCTATGTATTATTGAGAAACAATGGAAAAGCCTAAACATCCAAAATCTAACCCTAAGAGATGAAGCGTCAAAACTATGGGCCCCCTTTGGGTAAATTGGTACATCAACTTCCCGAGGTCGTAACTTTGGCATATTATCTTCGTTTGACACGCACAATAACTCATTGGAAATATCTATCTAAGGACTACAAATTTCAACTACAAACATGATTCAAAGACTCACGTTTTCTCGTTTTCCCAAAAAAACTTCGTTTAGGGACTCAAAATGGCTCCGGAAGTTTAGGACCTGAAAAATTGCCAAAAATAGTAAGTTGTGCTACAATTAAGGAAACTGAAAAAATGAAAGAAATAGTGGTGGGGGTCCAAGTGGAATAGGTCGGTGGCCTCCAATATCCTCCTGGATCAGTCCTCCCCCCTTAGGAAACAATGGTCCCCATTGCATTGAGTGGCTCCATGAGATGGGGAAACTTTTGTTGAACTTGGTCCCTAGTGAGCCACTTGCCTTGGTGCAGGAGTTGGCCAACTTTGACAACCCGATATAGTTGTATCTGTTATTTGTGAGTATTCTTGATCTATGTGTCCATGATCTAATCAGTTGTGGCATGTTCCATGCAATCTGGGTTTAACTTTATTGGCGTGAGTTATTCTGTAATGTCTGGTGTGTCTAGTAATGGTGGAAAGTCATTAAAGAACTTTTGAGGTCTAAAATGGGCCTCCTAAGAAAAATGTACAACCAAAATAAAATTTATAAGAATCAATAAGATTCAAGATGACGATGTCAACCATGAGTTCCAAGGATTACCCATATTGCATAGTTTCGATGGACCTTGTTACACAAAAAATGAGAAATACATGAACAAACATGATTACAATCACGTTTTTCATGTATTTCTCATTTTTTGTGTAGCAGGGTCCATCGGAAATATGTAACATGAGTACTCCTTGGATGAGGAATCAAATTTTGCATCCATAGAGTGTCCCTGCTCGAAATTTGAGTAAACCCATAGTGAGATAAGTTGAAAATACGAGTTGAAAAAGTAGTTTTTTCTTTTTTTCCCTCTAAAATTTGATGATGTAATCTAATATTATTTTATTATTTTCACTATTATTTTACAATTTCCTTAGGAGGCCCATTTTAGACCTCAAAATTCCCCTGATGATTGTCGAAGACGATCCACATTTAACATTGGGTGCAAGCAAAGGAATGGTGGAATGTTGAACTCAAAAGCATTGTCCCCTAAAACCTTAGTGATGGTGTAAGGCCCATATTGGAGCAGGTAAAGCTTGCAGTGGGGCCCAGCGAGGCGCTTCTTATGAAAATGTAACCAAACTTTGTTGCCCACCTAGAACTTATGTGGCACCTGATGCTGATTGTGACGCTCCTTGTGCTTAGAATTGACTTCGTCTAATATGTCGTGTACTTGTTGGTGGATGCGTTGAATGTACTCAATGAAGTTGTTAGCCCTGTGAGCTTCAGACTTGACATGAGCCGAATCTGTCAGAGTAGCTACAAATGGTATGGCCACATCAATGGGACATAGTGGTGGGAATCTCAATCCCACCTGAAAAGGGTTGTGGCTAGTTGAGCTATGGAGAGCTCTATTGTAGTTGTGTTGGACATAGGGGAGGCTTTCATCCCATGTGTGTGGATGCTTCGAGTTGTACATGCGCAGAATGTGTACGATCATCCTATTGACAACCTCTATTTGGTCATCAGTTTAGGGGTGGAAATTCATGGACTTAGTGAGCTTGGTATCAATCATCGACTAGAGACTTGACCAAAATGTACTTAGGGACATGCTATCCCGATCTGAGATAATGGACTATGGGATCCCAAAGTGTACCCAAGCTCGTTCAAAGAAGAGCTTAGCAGTGGGTCCTATTGTGATACTCTTCTTACAGGCTGCCAGAATGGCCATCTTAGAGAATCTGTTGATGACCACGAAAACGCAAACGTTGCCATGCTTAGTAGAAGGAAGGCACGACATGTAATCCATGGAGATGGATTCCCATAGTCAACTAGGAGTAGGAAGAGGAGTATATAGGCCTTGCTTCTTGATGGTCGGCTTGGCATTGGTCCATGCAGTACAAGATCTAATGTACCTCCCAACATCCTGTAGAAGGTTAGACCAATAAAATACTTTTGCAGTACTGCCACTATTTTCTCTACCCCAAAATGTCCAGTGACCCAACTGTAGTGCGCCTCCAAAATCATCTTGGCACGTTCACTTGAAGGAACATAGAGGTGTCCCAAGTGGCATAACATTGCATTCTGGAGGTGAAATTTTGGAACTTGCTTGCCTTCTAGGATCGTCTAGCATGTGTTTTTGAATTTTGGATCGCTCTTGTAAAGATGCGACCACCCCATAGTCTCGTGCCCATAAGAGTCGAGCACAATGCTCAGCACCATGACCGGTGGTCAACTGAGGCAGTTTGAAACATTGTTGGTGTGCCCCTTCTTATGGTTAATGTTCAAATGGAATTATTGCAGGTATGTGGAACATTTCTGATGGTGATCATTCTGTAACTTCCCTTGTGTTTGTATGAACTGTAGGGATCGGTGGTCTGTGTGTATGACCGTTTCCTTCCCCAAAATGTAATGCTTCCATTGTCGGCAGGCCTGCATAATGGAATACATATCTTTGTCATAGGTGGGATCGTTTCATATTGTGTTTGAAAGTTTCTCACTTTGATATGCCACTTGATGCCCGTGCTGAGTAAGAACTGCACCAATAGCATAGTCAAAGGCATTTGTCTCGATCTCAAATGGTTGTTGCAGGTTTGGTAATGTGAACACTGGTGCAGAGCAGAGGCGATGCCTCAACTCGGCAAAGCCTTCTGTTGGGATTTAGACCAAAAGAAATTTTCTTTCGCTCCTCCCTTGGTGACTTGACTCAAGGGCTAAGTGATAGGAGAGAACCCCAACACGAACCTGCGGTAGAAGTTGGGAAGGCCCAGAAAGATGCCGGGCTTTGTTAGAGTAGTTGGGGTTGGCCAATCTCGAATTACTTGTACCTTGGTTGGGTCCACATGCACACCTAGCTCATTAATAGTGTACCCTAGATATTGAACTTGGGTTATACCAAAAGTGCATTTCTCCAAATTGGCACACAACTTGTGTTGTCGTAGGGTTTGGCGGACTTGTCGAATATGGTGGAGGTGCTCTTCCCAAATTTGGCTGAAGATCAGAATGTCATCTAAATACATCACCATGAATGAGTTGGTGAAGGGTCACAAGATGTCGTCCATCAACCTCATGAAGGTTGTGGGGGCATTTGTCAACCTGAAAGGCATGACCAGCCATCCGAAAAGGCCCTCCTTGGATTTGAAGGTGGTCTTCCACACATAGGAGGGTTCGATCGGTACCCAGTGATAACCGAACTTCAAGTCAATCTTGCTAAAATATTTGACACCCTTAACTGGTATAGAAGGTCACTAATCTGTGGGATAACATTGGATCAGGAAACTCGAACTTCATCATCTGTGCAATAGACATTATTTTTGTAAGAGCAATTGGATGCACATTTTTTGAAGAATATCCACCCAGGGTTGAATAGCCCTTTACACAAGGTTCAGGTCGTAATATGTCAAGAATGGCTTACATATCATGTTTTTTTTGTTAGATGGGTCCTTCCAATTTTCGCCTGTGATATGTATTTTTGTTCCTAAACCTTGGTCTACGTAGAAAAGGACCATAACTATCCCTTCTCCCATATACAGAGTGCTTCACTGATCCATTACTTTTGCATTAAAGGACATCTTCAAGTGTGTCTTTTTGCTAGTTTATTATGGCTTTCATCATTATCAAAGTCTTCATTCACTATTCTTAGAGGTCCAACTATAGTAGGGCGTGAAGTGTATAATTCACACAGATGTACGCTGTCGTTTTGACCTGGTACCGCATGAACTATTATTGAATCTACTAAAGAAGCATATTGATGACAACGAGTTATTGGGGCTAGTACACCGCTTAAACATTAGTTAAAAACTTACGTTTTCCTGTTTTCCCCAAAAAAGGTCATTTGAGGCCTCAAAACGGCTCCGGAATTTTAGGACCCGAAAAACTACCAAAAATAGTAAATTGTGCTACAATTAAGGAAACTGAAAAACTAAAAGAAATAGTGGTGGGGTTCCAAGTAGAATATGCGGGTGACCACCAATATCCACCTGGATCATATATAGCATGTGAAATTAAGATACAAGCGTATTGATATTACCCAATATGATAATACACTAATTGCAATGTATCATAAAGATAAAAATAGTAAATGGATTCTGAAAAGTTATGACCACTAAGTACATAGTGCCAATGGAATTGGTACTTTCATGATTTGAAATTCATAGTGGAGCCACAAGGTGGGGTCCTTTTCGATTGACTTAGCCATTGCGTAAGTAAGAAGGATTATCGCTATTATTCATGAGTTTGTAATGATCTTGCTAACCCTTAATGAGTGCATGTTGTTAAACCTGGTTGAGTTGTGATGCATACTAAATAACTTTGTTGAATTCATAAATATCAACTAATAGTATCATTAATAAAGTTGAAATGATTATATATATAGATATATATATATTAATATATATATATATATATATATATATATTATATATTATATATATATATATATATATATATATATATATTAATATTACATAAATGATAAATAATAAACTAAATGACAATGATTGTGAATTATGGGACGAACCAGACGAAATATTCATGGTGGAGCCTCGACATACTTATAATAAAAACAAATTATGCTACAAAATAAATTTATTTCCCAGATTAAAATGCAGTGGAGGCATTTCAGTCAGAAGAGACTACATGGGAGAATGAAAACTTTTATGCACAAGGCATATTCCAGTTTATTTGAGGGCCAAGGAAACACTGAGGATGATGTTTCACTCAAGGGGGGAAGATGTAACACCCACCAATGAAAACTAAATATTTAATTTACTTTTACTGCACATGCTTGGTAAATAGGGGCTAAGTGAAAAGCCTAGTGGACAAACTTTAATGTTAAAAAAAAGGAAGGTTTTGTTTTAATCTATTTTAAAACGTTATGACAAGTCTTAGAATTTGCGGGGAAGAGAAACTAAATAAAAATTTTCCACTCACCAAATAATTAGAAGACACTTATTCCTCTCCCTAGAGATAAATAATCTCAGTTTGGACAAGGGAGCAAAAGGGAGAGAGGGGGAAAAACTTGAGGAAACCTTGAAGAATTGGTACCTAGGTGGACAAGGTCCAATTGAGGAGACTAAAGCTATAGACTTGGGAACCTACAATAGGAAGCTACCAGTTAGGGTATTCTTGAGCTAGTTGGAGCCAGTGGGATCCCTAAGAGAAACTTGTGAGTCTGAGATTTATTTGGGCTAGACTCGTATAGCCTTGATGCCTTTGAACAAACCTTATTAGGTCATTGCTCAGAAACCATTATGGGAGTGACAAATTGGCTCGGGGAGAACTAGGTTTAATTGCCATTCTAATTGGTTGGGAGGAGTGGTCTTTCTCCTTTGTGAATTCCATGACAACATAACTTTAATAGATAAGTACTCCATAAAGTTGATTTTTTTATCAAAACATAATTGTTATTGTAGATGATAAAAGTATATGGAATCTTTGACTTGATATAAATGGTTTCTAAAGCTCTAGATTATGGATGAAATCTACTATTTTTGTTAGATATTGTTTCCAAAAGAGAAAGCTATTGTTTGTTTAAAGGATTGATAGCTTTGTTATGTGTATAAAATTGAACTATGATTATACTATTCAAAATTGAAATATGACTTATGTTGAGAAGAATGTTGAAGGTGTGGGTTCTGGAATGGGATTGTTATATACCATGCAAGAATTTAGAAAAATAATAATAGTGGTGGACATACATTACTAGTAACTAAGACTAGAACAACGTTCTTATAGGAAGTTTGGGTTAGCTCCTCGATCAAGCTAAGTTAATAGAAGCCTAGGAACAGTCCCTAGTTCCTAGTCAGAACATATAACATTACTTATACAATCAAATTATAAGCATAGATAATAATCTCACAAGAAACTATTATTCAAGAGAGTTTTTTTTATAATTTTGAAGAAGGTGGCAGGTTCGGGTAGTCCTGCCTAGAACCTTTGAGAACAAACATCATTTGTGGAGAAATGTAAGCAAATATTTAAAATAAACTAGCCATAAATTTTGTAAAGAACAAATAACATGTGTGGGAACTTGGATAGCGGTGGACAAGATAAATGACAAACTAAAACTACTAACGATTATTAAAAAATAAAAAATAAACTCATTCAAAGTGGATTAAGGTCCTAACTATGAGGAAACACAATGTTTTTACATAGTTGTTGGCATTAACCTTCAAAAGGAAAGAAAAGTGAATACTATAATGTATTGTGATTAACAATGGAAAACTTTATGAATTCCAAAGTCAAACCCTAGGTTTTAGGGTAATAGCTAAAAGCTAGTAAATTTTTGGAACAATAATAAATAATGCACCTGAATAAAAGACTACGCATATGGCTAGAAAGAATTAAAAAAAATAATAATAAATATTATTATGCATGTATTAAAACTTTCAACATATTATAAAATCTCTATTAATATGAACTCGAGTAAAAAAATATTACCTAGCATAACCAATGATGATCTACAACTATATTTATGTAAGTTTGGGGTTGAACTGTAAAGGGAATCTTGTCGAGGATCACATATTAACATTTCTTTATATCCTTAATATCGAAATCGAACTAGAAACAAGTTTATAAAATTATAAATTAAAAGGGCATAACAATATTATTTTGCAATAATCGAGGATATTCAAATTAAAAAGGGAAAATTACAGAGTTCTCAAGCAGGGGTCTCAAGCGGGGGTTTCACACTCGTAGTGTGTATATATATATATATATATATATATATATAGTATATATATATATATAGAGAGAGAGAGAGAGAGAGAGAGAGAGAGAGAGAGAGAGATTCCACAAATTACGAATACCAAAAATAAATGTGCACAACAATGTGTAGAATGAAATTTAAGGCTACCTCACGAGTGGATTAGTGGCTGCAAACTAAATTATTTGAGGTACTTAACATATATACAAAATGACTAAAGGGAAGACCTGACCAAAAGACCCTAATAACTCTGAGCTAGAGACTTGGAAACCCATGACAAGGAGGGAATTAAAAATCATTCTTACAAAAGACCTTAACCAAATAAGCCCTTCAATCCCTGTAATGTAATTAAAAGCACAATGTTAAGGGGAACCTAGAAGGGCGTAGTATTTTTACACTAGAGAAAAAAAAGCGTTACTCAAGGTATCTTCTAGATTCAGACAAAATGGAATGGAGGAACATTAGAATCACTGCATGTCTTAAGTAGTTGCATAGGAACAACTAAAAGATGACTTGGGTAATGGGTTACTTGAGCAACGCTCTCCTTCCTTTGCTAAGCCTCTAGCAAAACTCTAGAAACAATATCAAGGGTTATTATAAGGACGAAAGAGAGTTGTCTAGCAGAGAATAAGTGACTGAAAAGAGGGATTTTTTTAAGTTACCGCTACCGAAGCCCATCCAGATTTTGTAACCCTTGTAGGATATCTCAGAGTACAACCATGGCCATAACCGTTCCAAGAACCCAGTGATGCATTCCATCTATGTATGAGGAGCAAGGTATCAAACCATGAGTATAGGGAAAGTGAATGAGAATAAGAAAATAAAAACCTTGAAGGACACAAATAAAACCCTAGGGACAAATTGTTACCTATAGTCGAAAACATCAGAAGATGGTCTAGTCCAGAAGTAAGACGCGTGGAAATTATTCTGCAATAATTGCAAAGCTAAGTTTGGCGAAGGGCAAGAGGCGAATGAGCTACCAATGACGTCGGGGTGAGAGAGTGGTTACTCTGTAACCACCTCTTCCTCATCTAACCATCCATCCTCATCATTGTGAATCGTAGATCAACTTTCCTTTCCCGAGGATGTGAAATCGCTAGATGGTGGGTATTCAAACAACTTCGCGAGAGTTTGAATGTTTTGCTCATGGTGCTAACATTATAACTATGTCAACGATGAAAACATTACAAAATGACAATTATCTGTATCATTGTACAAATGTTATTAAGTAGCACTATATAATTTCAAACATATCGTTATAGCCTTGTTCCATCGGGGTTATAATACAATTTTAATCATTTCAAACATATGGTTATAGCCTTGTTCCATCAGGGTTATAATACAATTTTAATAATCGATGTTGCTATGTAGGTTATAAAAGTAGAAATTCTATTGCTAACTTGGAGGCATTTAGTAAAAAAAAAATTAGGGAAATTCAAGTGAAAGGAGATGTTACAATTGTTAAATGATTTATATATTTTTTAAATTTAGAAAATGTATTTTAAAATACTAATTACAATAGATACACTTTGGGAGATATTATAATTTTAAATAAATAAAATTTTCATTTATTTTATGTGAAATATAATAATAATGAAAGTGAAAATGGACTCTATAACTTTTTTTAGATTTTAGATTTTTATTATTTTATATAAATATGTTCAAAATTGAAAAAGATAGAGTAGACTATATAATGATCCTATAGTAGCAAGATGAAGGAGATTATTATTGAGAAAAATATACTGGTCCTCCCCCATACTAGTTGTGAGACTCCATCATAACAAATTTTTAAGTGAAACCTATCATGACAAGTAGTTTTCGTCTCGTGAAAAAGGGCTTTCATCTCGACATCATTTCGAAGTTCAATTATAAGTTCGATATTTTCATTTCAATTTTGGATTTTCCCTGAAAGTTGGAAGTTGCAATATCTCTAAAGAATTATAAAGAAATATAAAACAAATTCGAAAGCAGTTTATAATTTATAATCTTAAAATTAAAGGAAATATATGTTATCTTATTCACTTAATTGTAGCAAGATTTTCCCTATTGAACTCATGGCTATGATTAGGTATTTTATGTGTAAGAAGAAAATAAGTCATATGGAAAATAAAATGTTTCTTGAAATTGCTTTTAACTCTAGCCAAAACCACCATCTTTGTTTATGTGGTGATTATATGAGGATGTTTTGTCTTGGCCAAACCATTGAGGGATAAAGAAGGAGATGATTTAGCAAAATTGAAATTATATTAAAATATACTACATCAAAATTTAAGAAGTTGTGGGGTGATAAAGAATTAGAGGGAAAAAGAAACTAAGATATTACAAGAAGGTTATCAAACCAAATCTAGAAATTCAAAAATATCTCTATCTTGACTAGTGTAAGTAAGAAAATAAACATAGATCAAATAAGAACATATTTTCATGAGCTTCTAGTGAAATTGTATGTTGGTCGTTTTCCAAAACACTATGGCATGAAAGCATCTATCACATTTGTCACACTAAGAAGGTTGACTATGAAAATCACTTTTTCTTCAATTTTCTAGCTTATACTCACATTACACTAACATTTATAAGTATTGGACACTAGCAATTTCTTTTACAAATTACTAAAATTATGGTGGTCTTCGAACACTTCTCTTAATATATTTTTAGCATAGAAATAAAATACTAAAGAATTTCAAATAATATGTTACCTTCTTAAGAATTGATAAATCATTTTGATTTCAGTGGACTTTAATCGTCATATTTTATTTTCCAATTTAAATTTATATAATAGAGTGAAATGGATAATATTTATTTCTCCTAATTATCTAAAATAAACTCAATTCTCTTCAACATATCAAAACAATAATTTTTTATTATTTTTTTATATATCTTAAATAGAAAATTCAATATATGAAAAATTACATTTTAAAAGTGATTATAATTTATTTTTTAACTTTAATTGATAGAAATTATTTTTAAATTAAAATAAGTAGGTAGTTTTCCCTTTTCTATGTCTCTCCGCTTAACCATGGAGAGCGTTGACATAATTGAATATGTATCTTCTCAATAACATAGATGTTTTTCAAGAGGAAAATAGAGTGTTAAGAGAATTGAACCCGTGCCTTATCGATAATAGAAGTGCTTTAAAGACACAAATAGAAATTATTTTTAAATTAAAATAAGTAGGTAGTTTTCCATTTTCTATGTCTCTTTGCTTAACCATGGAGAGCGTTGACATAATTGAATATGTATCTTCTCAATAACATAGATGTTTTTCAAGAGGAAAAGAGTGTTAAGAATTGGAACCCTTGTTTAGTAGATACTAGAGTGCTTAAGACATAACGAAAACTTAACTACATGACTAATAAGCATATAGTATGAATATATTATAATTTCTAAAAATATAAATAAAAATAATATGAATAATATTTTTTATTTTTGAATTTTTTTAATAAATAATAATTATAGTTTATTTTTTAATTTGTACTAAAGCAAATCCTAATTGTCCTCACATTTAGATTAAACGTGGAGATATTTAATTTATAAGATTTCACCTCATCTATCAACCATTAACTTACTCTTATTTTTTTTTTATTTTTAATTTTCAAAAAACTAACATAATTTACTTAAGCAATTAATTATGAAAAAAACATATATATAATTAAAAATAAAAATACATGTTAAAAATAAAAAACGTGTTTAAAATAAGGACTTTCTATTATATTTTTTACATTGTTATTTTATTAAATTATACACTTTTCCATATTCTACTATTAAAATATATTTTTAAGTTTTTAGTTTAAAAAATAATATTATTTTTAGATTTTAATATTAGATTAACGTGGGATCTTTTATTATAAGATTTCACACACTTCTATCACATTACTTTACTCTATTTTTTTTTAAATTTTTAATTTCAAATAAAATAATAATTATTATTAAAGATAAATTTTGAAAAAAACAATATAACTAAGGAGTTTAGACTTCTGTGATCCATAATCTTGTTTAAGAGAATAATTTCAGCAAAATCACATAAGAAACCATTTGTCGACGTGTTTCGAACCAACTAGTGTGGTTCATCATCATGACAAGTTGAAGAACCAATCTGAGCGATGCCATAAATAAGGACAGCAGGTTTTCTTATGTGATTTTGCCGAAATTATTCTCTTAAACAACAATATAACTATAATTTAAAAAATTAAAATACAATGTGTTTTTTTTTTTTTTGTAGGTTGGGTGGGACTTCTCTGATTTACATGTCCATATAGTACCCCCAACGGGGGAAGGGTAGCCCAAGATTTGAACCCAAGACTTCTGGTTCGGTGAGACTTCATTTCCACGGCCATTGCCGCTTGAACTACCCCATGTGGACAAATTAAAATACATGTTAAAAACATAAAAAAAACGTGTTAAAAAATCTAACGACAACTTTTCCATATTATATTTTTTACATTAGATCTATGTTTTATTAAATTATACCACTTTTCCATATTCTACATTTATTAAATTATATTTTTAAGTTTAGTTTAAAAAATAATATTATTTTTAATT
>APFE031707587.1:102819-146315 GCA_000404065.3 Pinus taeda | reverse complement strand
ACTTGTAGAATATGAAATGAATTATTTCAACCCAATTGAGAAGCCAAGAGTACTATGAAGAAAAATACATATAAAAAAAGATAAAACAATTAAAAAACACAGTGACTGTGTGAGCTAAAAAATGCTGCAAATCTCATATATTAATTCAACTATTAGCTACATTTTTATATAGTAAAACTATTACTAAAATCAACTCTGAAATAAATCTATTGGCATTACAACTAATTTCCAGCAGTGACCACCCTAACAATCTGCTACTTTAATTTTGCAGTGAACACAAAATCTGCTGGCCACTTTGTCAGCATTTTACATAACTAATTAAGCATTATTCCCAACAAGGACAAGCGCAATGGAAAATTGCACTGCAACTGTGAGTTTCTCAGTCTTAAAATGGGTGCACTTAGGCTGAGTAGAAAAGGTGTGGTCGCATTGGTGTTCATTGAGCCAAAACAAGGTCACTCTGATCGATATTAACCAAAATGAGAGCGAAGTTACTAGCCTTTTGCTCGTCATGTCGTCGGTGGATAGCATGCACTGCAGTGGAGCCACATTGTTGTTGATTTGATGCCTCCACAAGCTTGGGTGTTGCATTGAGCTTACACTGTGCTAGGGTCCCTAGGGATCTCTTCCAAAATGTAACACTCGAATGGGTTTGGCCGAGGGGGCCAAGGAGGAGGAGCTTCATTCACCAGAGGGGAGAAGGCGGGGAAGGGGGGCAGAGGGAGGAGGAGGAGTTCTGTGGGGGGGGGGAAGGGACGAGTTGGCAGGAGAGGAGCACGGGGGAGACATAGTAGGGGATGGGAGGTTTGGGGGTTAGGCAATGCTGAGGTCTCTGGCTAGTATTTTAAGCGAGGAGGAAGAATGACTGAAATGCGTGGAGAGGTTCATAATCCAATTGGTTTCCTTGGCCTTGTCCTTCTCTTTATCCTTCAGGTGGCGGGCCAGGAGATTGTGGAGATTCCAAAGGGACGTGCATCCCCTGCAGGTCTCCTCCTCCTCCATGACAACTACTTTCCTTCGAATATGCTCAGGAATGTTATGGTCGAAGAAGGTGGCGATGGAGGCGTCGTCCAAAGTGGTTGGGGGCCGACTGCGCTCTCTACCACAACGAAGGACACGTCCCCTACCTCTATCATTGTTCATGATTGAGATATAGGAGTCACAAAATTGAGGTCAGAAGGAATGGTGTGGAGCACAGGGGAAGGCAACTAGGAGAGAAACAACTGGGAGGCTAGGCTGCTGCAGAATATAATGATGCAGTTGACAAGGTGAGTTGCACATTTCAAGGCGAGGGAATGAACGCAAAAATGAAATTGGGTGTCTGTCATCTGTTGAAGGATAAGTCTCCATGTGCCAGATGCTGTTAAGAGGATGAGATGATCTGTCGTTGGTCACCGTGATCAAGGGATAAATTATATTATATATTAACTATGAAACATTATTAAGGTTTTTATATTGGAAATTTAGAGTTTTATCTAATTAGTTTGTTTGACTAATATTGTTATTTAATTAACATCAAAATAAAAAGTAGTTAAAATTTTGTCATCATCATTATTATATTATGATTTTAAGAGTTATATTACATGTTAATCACAAGACAATATTAAAGCTTCTTATAGTTAATAGTGTTTATAATTATTACTGTGAATTATCAAACTTTTTATTTCTTGGGATAGGGTTTCTTTAACTATTAGTGTCTCATAATTAACATCCAATTAGATTTAGTAATTAGAATTTTGTGCATCATCATTTTTGGCTCTCTTGCATGGTCATGTCGACTTATAAGGGGCTAACATGTTCTTGGTGAGGAATTCTATCAACCCTCACATGAACACTATTGTTAATCTAAATTTAACTAGTCTTTCTTAAATGCTACATAGACTTATGAATGACATTTTATCATCATAATTGATATAATATAATCAATTTATTAACTTATGAGACAAGAAAGATAATGATTTTAAGTTAGTAATTCTAGGCAAATTTGTAAATGCCATAATTACAAATAAACTTATATTATAGAGAATAATTATATTTTGTAAATGCCATGACCACAAATAACCATACACTATAATAAGATTACAGCTATACTCAACATTAAATCATGAGGACCATTAGTTAATGTCTTAGGTTTTCATTGTGGAGACCCATATTCAAATCTCTTAGAGACATGGAGAAAACATAAGTTGTCTCATGTTAACATGGAGATGGAGATGATAGATACCTAATACCAACAAAATCATTTACTTAAAAATTCCTTACAACAATACAATAATATTACATGGATACACACACATAGAGAAAGGATGGCATGAACTTTACAAACATGGATGTTTTCATTAAAAGTTGATAAATCCATTTGTAAACATGTTGCATGATTTAGAATCCAGATGACCTCTAATGATAGTACATGTGTCCCATGTCTAAATTCAAGGTGGTAAATGCCTAATCCCAATCGAGGATTTTAGATCCTACTAGTACCATAGCATTTGCAATGTGAAATCCATTTGTTTCCATCATAACTAGAAAACTCCTAACAACTCTCTACAATGTGGTTGCCTAATATTCTCCCTCCTTCCAAGGTCTGTAGTACATAAAAAATTTGGATTTTCTTAGGTTGATTGATGCCTAGCGTTATGGCTTAGTCAATTTTGCACCATGTTCATATCAATTGAATCTTAATTTCATCGTAATCATTTATTAGGAGTAATAAATGTAAGGCCCTGAGGGTTAGCTCAATTGGTTGAGTACCCACCACATAAGCACCTCATTATGAGAGGTCATGGGGTCAATTCTCCTCGACACCCTCAGGTTAGGCTCTGAAGTGAATCGGCGAGACTGATCCCTTTGGGTGGATCTACTTAGAATTGTTTCTGTGGATGTAGCGGTTACTGACGTCCGGAGTTCGTGAACCACATCATATTTTTTAAGAGTAATAAATGTAATTATTAGGCTTTTAAGAGTGAATTTTTTTTGTCAAAGATGTCCATTGTGTAAACATAAGAACAATATCTACCTAAATTGTGATTGACACAAAGATGATGTGTAGAGAGGTTTATTTTGATGCTAATTCAAGTGTTACCTAGGAAAAGCATGGATATGATGAAATATTAGCAATGGTGTGCTTAGTGGGGTTATCATGGATTGAGAGCATGAGGTTGGACCAACAACCATGCTAGGATTTTAGGGACAACATTATGCATTGGAAGTTTGAGCAAGGATGGTGAAGACTATGAGTAGCTAACCACAAATTTAGACATAATCACAAAGCTTTAATATGAAAACATTAACAAGATGGAGGGAAGTGATTAGCAATCTTGAGGGTAAAAACACCAAATAAGCTTGAATAGAGATGATAGCCAAGGATTTGACAATATATTATAATTGTGCCAAAGTACTCCATTCCAAATGTTATTTTAATTGTACTTAATGTTGTAGCACAAAAGAATTAACCTTTTTGTTATTCCACCTTGGGATGATTTTTATAGGTGCTTCAACCTTGCATAGTTGATCCCCCCTTCCTCTATTGTCTCTTCTAGCACGCTCAATTTAATTTAATTATTTGGGCTCCTCTTTATGCAAAATGCCCTATTCAAACATGTCTTCTTACATTAATCCATATACATTCAAGTATCACTATCACTTGAGACACTCAAGTATCACTATCACTTGGGCCTATTGGTAAATCATTCCACGCAGTGCCAACTTAGAGCATTGTCTTTTATTTCTTGGCTTAATGTACAACCCAAACCCATTTAATTAAATTAGTCTAGTGGAGAATCCTTTGCCTTATTTTTCCCCTGGTCTTTGTAAGTGGTTCCACTCCTTAGTGGGTTGCATGTGCGATATTTTGTTTCTATGGTCAAACTAACATCCTCTTTCATTTGACCTTGTTTATTTTCCTTTTGAGCATTTTCTCTCTTTGTTACATTCGAGTTTATGAATTTGTGGAATGCTCCACACAATTTTATCATTCATGATTTCATGTTGTATTGTTTTATGGGATTTTTACTAGTTTCAAATGAAATAAAGAACTAATTTTCTTGTTTCTCATGGAACAAAGATTACCTTTTACCAAAAACTCATATATTATCTTGTTGATTATTTTTCTTACCTTTTTCCTTTAAATTAGGTGCAAATCTTTTAGAAAAGAGTTTATTTTCTTTTCTTTGGCCTTCTGCTCCTCTTCGGACTTTTGTTTTATTTCAATTAGATTGTCAAGTCATTTTGGAGACCTTGTGCCTCTCTTTTTCTTTCTTAGATTTTTGAAGTTTCTTTGGACATCCATGATCCCTCCTGTTTGCAATTTTCCTTTATTTTGTAGGCATGAAAGTGAAACAGTGGGTTGGTGACTCCCATGTCTTCCATCACAAAATTTGGCAATTGTAATTAGGAATATTTCACATGAGAAGCCATATCTCCACCATTTGTGGAGGTCCATTCCCATTGTCTCTTACCATATTAGTAAGAAGTATGCATTCATGGAAGTTTTTTTAGGGTTCTAAAACCTTATGCCCTTGTTCATGGTTTGAAACCTATCTTCCTTGCTTCATGCCAAATCTCACTCCCCCTTTACTTGGCTCTCGTTGACTCTTGCTTACCCCTCCTCTTCTCTCACTATTTACCCATTTCTAGTTCCTCCACTTTGCCTCCTACTTGGCTTGAATCTTGGGCAATGTTGAGGGAGAAGACTACACTTTCACTTAGCAATTTTGAAAGGAAGACTAGTGCATTACAAGTTCGAGGTTCCATACCTTTTGATTCTTAGGACATTTTAGTTTTTTTCATTCTTTTCTTTTCTTGTGCTATAAGACTACACTTTCACGTAGAAAGTTTGAAACGATGTCTAGTCATTACAAGTTGTGTGAAATTTTCTACTATTGTAGCAACTGAAAATTATTATTTTAACTGTACATTAATTTTGTAGTTTATTTGCTACGACAAACAACGAATAATTCAGAACTGCAATTCTCACCAAAATAAATATTGCAGAAGATAAATTGGAAACTGAGAAAATACTGGCACACAAAAATTGTGACATCGTTATTTTTGGACAATTGTCCCTAAAAAAACCCAATGTGGGAAAATCAGTGCAGAAATGAGGGTTTTTATTATTATGCAATAGTGAAATTATGAGTACAATTAGAAAAATAATCTGGACAAAATATCTGCGGGGCAAATACCTCAACACCACGCCTAACCCAACTTTGAAAACTAGCAAATCTAGTCGCTCGTACAACCTCTGTGTGAGACTCTGTGTAGTGCTTATGTAGGCTCTACTCGCTATGCCTCAGAATTGCTGGAAAGATGATGTCTTGGCTGACTCTTCGTCTAAAAGTGTCTCACTTTGCCTCTTGGATATTCTCTTGTCCAATTGCAACTAAATCGCCCTTCCTCTTAGCAAAATCGAACTCCCTTTGAAGCTGTCTGCACAACCTCTCTAGGAAATATGACCTTTTTGCTGTTGACTCTCCGGAGTTGGAAAACTTCATCCAGAATCATTGTCTTTTCTCTTCTCACACTTGCATTCCTTTTGGCTCAAACTCTTCTTCCTTGCTACTGCAACTGGATAGCTTGATATTCCAAGGAAATCATTGCTCCGGTGTCTCACTCGTGCGTCCTTCTAGCTCGAAATTCTCTCCCTTGCTTGATCTCTGCAATTGGATAGCTTGATTTGCTAAGGAACTTGCACACTGAGTGTGTTCTCCATCTACCCATTGACCTCTTATTATAATCTGTAGTTGGGACTCCAATGACCATGATTAAAACTTAATCGATGGTTGAGATCATGTCCAAGTCGATCTGTGTGAGTTTCTAGATGATTCACACCTTTCTCAATTAATTGAAATTCCTATTAATTAACCATTTTTCTTAAGTTAGACTTAGGAAATTTCTAATTATGGTCAATTAATTTAATTATGTCATCTCTAGGTGGAATTTCCATAAACGATTTGTGGGATTTGAAGAATTCCTATATTTTAGCCTCTCCAAAATGTCTCGAGACTAGAACACCATCCGATGCTACAAAAACTAACACCCCCTCTTAGCGAGGATGTTCTAATGCTGAATTGTTACAACACCTTGCCTCTAAATCATCTTCCCATACACGTTGTTGATGTCTGATAGGAAACTCTGTTGGAAATGGCTACATTTCTGCTTCAATCACAATGTTGTTCCCTTAGTCACTGTGTTGTTCCCTTAGTCACTGCGTTGTTCACTCAGGTACTGTCCATCAACTACTATGCTACTCTGATTGTTAAAATTGGCAACTAGGGCCAAACTCCATGTGGGTCTTCTTATTTATGGTAGCTGATATTTTTCTTGTATCCCTCTCATCGAGAGGTGTAGGATTGATCTAAAGATCATCCAATTTCGATAAGTATTCATGGAGTTATGAATTTATTTGCATTATAAGACAATTCGTCAAGGTCGGCCAGCAACCAAATAAACCTCACATGTGCTCAACGTTTTAGCATAAATAGAGGTGGCCTTCAAGTCATTTCAACACACTTGGGATCTCTTCCTCTCTCTTCTTGTCTTTGGGTTTAGTAGGAGGAGAGATCCTAAGGAATAACGTTGCCCTGATCTAGAGGGCAGAAAGTCGGAACTGCGAGAAAAGCTGTAACTGCCAGAAAATCCGGAAAAATTGGAATTGCTGGAAAAGCCAAAAAAGCCGGAAATGGCGGAAATGTCGGAAAAGCCGGAAAAGCTGAAACTACTAGAAAAGCCGGAAAAGTCGAAACAGTGAGAAAAGTTGGGACGGCCGGAAAAGCTGGAAAAGCCGAAAAAGTCGGAATTGCGAGAAAATCCGGGACTGTCAGAAAAGCCGGAACTGCTGAAAAGGCCGGAAAAGCCGGAAATGCTAGAAAAGCCGGAAATGCTGGAAAAGCCGAAACTGCCAGAAAACCAGAACTGCTGGAAAAGTTGGAACTGTCGGGACTGCCGGAACTATTGGGAACAACAGGAATTGCCGGAACTGCGGGGAACAGCCGGAACTGTCGGGAACTGCCGAAACAGTTGAAGCATCTGTCTCCAAAGGAGAGCAGCATGCAAGGGACAACTAACTAACATTGGGACAGTTGTATGGTACTTAGCAGCAAATACACCAAGCATGCATTGTTACAACTAGCATGCAACAACAAGCATGCTAAGGAAAACAAGCATGCTAGGGACAACAAGCAAGCAAGGGACAACAAGCAAGCAAGGTGCAACCAACACATAGGTCAGGATGGCAACATGGTGCAGCAATGGAACATAATGTAGTACAGTGATGGGTACAGTCATGATTAATGAAGTGTGATGAGATGCAGCATAGTGATGATGGGTGCAACATGGTGTAGTGCGGTGAGGTGTAGCATTGTGACAAAATGCAACACAACGATAAGTGAAGGAGTCACCTTGGAGAATTAGTTGAAGCAGCATGTCTTCAACTGATCTCATGTATCATCTACTTAGATATGATCTATGATCTTATCTAGATAAGTCAAATTGTTGACTTCTGTTGTAAACGTACTATCTCTCTCTCTCTCTTTGTTGAACTATTGAAAAACATATAAGAAGAATTGATCAAGGGTTTCTCCACATTGAGGTTTGTCTCTGGTTAGCGCCACATCTTGTGTCCTCTTGTCTTGGCTTGTCTTCTGTGATTTATGTTTATGTTCTATCTGCAGTTTACTTTAATGCTGATGTGATTGCTAGTCTGGAGAAGGTATGGAGCTAACTGTGAAAATTGAAATAAATTGCTCTAAGCATAGAACATACCTAAAATTAACATGGTATCAGAGCTGAGGTGAAGACAATGGCCAAGCAAGAGTGAAAGAGCAATCACCAAAGATAGTTGGGAAAGGAAAAAAGGATTAGTGGATTCCTCATCCCTCTTCAAATTCACCAAGGGTGAAGTCGAAGCAGAGAATATTATCAGAATGGCATAGCAGAATATGGCCTACCTAAAGATCACTTCATTGGAAGACCAGACCTTAGGGTGGAAGGAAAGGCAGATAACTAGTTTGGCCATTATGCGAAGGAGTGTCCGAATGGCAGGGACACATCACTTGATGATGATAACAATAATTTCAGGGACATCTTTAATGATCAAAGGAATGACAGGTAATGCAGGTCATCAAGGAAATGACTGACTCTTCATAGAAAGCAAGGAATCCTAGGTATGAAGAATCAAATGTTGTTTCTGATAAGAAAAAGAAGCATTATCTTGTACTGGCCCTCTCCTTCAGATTCTTTGGGAATTTGGCTTATAGATTGTAGTGCTTCAAGGCACTTCATCAAATAGATGGGTGCACTCTCTAATTTGGTAGAGATGGAAAAAATCATGGGATTATACTTGGAGCTGATGCCACCTATCCCGGAAAGGGTGTAGGGAATGTTAACTCCCAATTGAATAATGGTAGCTCAATTCATTTACAGAATATCTTTTATGTACTTGATCGCAAGAAGAACCTGGTGTCATTTCAGTAATGGAATTCAAAGGTTATGAGGTGGCACTCGTAGATGGAAAGATACGTGTTTAAAAATAGAATTTTCAAAGAAATTTTTGAGTTCAGAGTTGTATCAAGTTGCAGGAAGTCCATTGGGGACCATGTCCATTGACACATAGCACTAGAGGTCTATGCGTCAAATGGTGACAAGGATGCCTGACTTTAAAAAGAACATGAAAGTACATGTCTAAGATGTACCGAAGGAAAATATTACAAGGGGACCATTCCCCTCATGTATCAGGTCCACAGGTTTGGAACAACCTGAGGGGTTTGAGATTGATGATCAGGAATCTCATGTAATGCAGGTGGAAGAAATCTCGCTATGGCTTGAAGCAAAACTCCTCGGGCGTAGTATGAGAGGATTGATAGCTGTCAGATGAAGCTGAGATTCACTAAGAGTGAAACTGATCCAAACCATTACCCGAAGGCTGTGGATGATAGACCTCTCATACCAGCACCTTATGAGGATGACCTATTTCTGATAGGTGCAGACCCTCTCATTTGCAGAAGTAAGAGGGAGTTGGATTCCAGACATGGAATGATAAATTGCAAGCCTGTGACTACCTCGAGGATCTTAACTTTCAGAAGTTATATGGTAGTGATGTCGGACCTGATTTGGGAAATGCCTCTGAGTTTCATAAACTCATTCGCGTTGATGTTCTTGGTGAACTTCCGGCCAGACATATGTTTTGCAGTTAGCATGGTGAGCTCATATTTTGTTGAGCCTCACAGGATTGGTGCCAAGATTCTTCTGAGATATCTTCGGGGTACAATCTCTCATGGATTGAGATACACTTCCGGAAATATGAAACTGCATGATTATTCGAATGTTGACTGGGCAGTTAGTGTGGAGGATTACTAGAGCACTTCTCAGTGCTGGTTCTCTTTGGATTTTGCTTCGATATCATGGATGAGCAGGAAGAAGAAGTCGGTTGCTATAAGCACCACCGAGACCAAATACATAGCTATGAGTATGATCTCGTGTGAAGTTGCATGGTTGTAGAATCTCTTAAGTGAGTTGTTTGTACACATGATGAATACCACTGTGATTCTCTGTGACAACCAGAGGGGGGATTCGATTCTTGAGGAATCTCGTATTTGATGATTGTTCCAACAGATAGACATCAGATGTTGCCTTATCTGGGATATGGTAAGTCGATGAGTGAGGAGGCTCCATTGCATTGAGACTGATTTACAAGTCACAGACATTTTGTCAAAGCCCCGGGGAAAGGTCAAATCTGTGACTTTCCCGAATGAATTGGAGTCATTGAGAGACCTTATAAGGGTCCTACATGTTGCATGCATTGAGCTCTAGGAGCTCTGGGGGCCTTGGGGTACTTACTGGAGCAACATACGACCTTAGGGTGACTCACCTTCCCTTGGTGGTGCGTTATGAACAGGATGATTAGTTCTTCTGTGGGTCGGGATGATTAGTTCTCCCGTGGCAACTGTGGAACAAGATGATTAGTTCTCCTGTGGGTCGAGATGATTAGTTCTCCCGCGGCAACTGTGGAACAGGATAATTAGTTCTCCTGTGGGCCAGGATGGTTTGTTCTCCATGGCAACTATGGAAGAGGATGATTAGTTCTCCTATGGGCCAGGATGATTTGTTCTCCGTGGCGACTATGGAACAGGATGATTAGTTCTCCTGTGGGCCAGGATGATTTGTTCTCTGTGGCGACTATGGAAGAGGATGATTAGTTCTCCTGTGGGCCAGGATGATTTGTTCTCCGTGGCGACTGTGGAACAGGATGATTAGTTCTCCTATGGACCAGGATGATTAGTTCTCCGTGGCATCCACTGACAGGATGATTCATTCTCCTGTGGACAGGATGATTAGTTCTCCTGTCGAGGCATCCTACCCATGCAGACTAGGACTCATGGGAAGTACCTCTCATCTGATCAATGAGTAGGGAAATGAGGATAGGGACCATAGTAGTACTATCGATGGACGCATCGTTGTATCTATCGTACTCCCTATGCTAGGATGACCTCCATTGATCTGGGATCAGTATGAGTGGTTTGAGACACTCTCTTGTGACATCGATCTGGGATCAATGAAACTGATTTGGGATCAGTATGAGTGGTTTGAGACACTCTCACTCTCTTGTGACATTGATTTGGATAAATGAAATTGATATGGGATCAGTATGAGTGGTTTGAGAAACTCTCTTGTGACATTGATTTGGGATCAGTATGAGTGGTTTGAGACACTCTCTTGTGACATTGATCTGGGATCAATAAAACTGACTTTGGGTCAGTAAGAGTGATTTGACACACTCTCTTCAGATGAAATTGACTTCGGGTTAGTAGAGAATGGTATGAGATATTCTCGATCAATTCTTCTTCTTCATGGTTCAACGGAGTAGAGCAAAGTAGAGCTCAGTAGATCAGAGCAGTGAAGGGCACTGATGGCAAAGATAGTACAGTCGGACATATGGATCAACAGATGGAGTTCTCCCTAATTGAGAGGGAGTGTTAAAATTGGCAACTAGGGCCAAACTCCATGTGGGTCATCTTATTTATGGTAGCTGATATTTTTCTTGGATCCCTCTCATCGAGAGGTGTAGGATTGATCTAAAGATCATCCAATTTCGATAAAATATTCATGGAGTTATGAATTTATTTGCGTTATAAGACAATTCATCAAGGTCGGCCAACAACCAAATAAACCCTATATGTGCTCAACATTTTAGTATAAATAGAGGTTGCCTTCAAGTCATTTCAACACACTTGGGATCTCTTCCTCTCTCTACTTGTCTTTGGGTTTTAGTAGGAGGAGAGATCCTAAGGAATAACGTTGCCCTGATCTAGAGGGCAGAAAGTCGGAACTGCGAGAAAAGCCGAAACTGTCAAAAAAGCCAGAAAAGCTAGAAAAGCTGGAAAAGCCACAAAAAGCTGGAACTACCAGAAAAATTAGAAAAGCCGGAAATGCTGGAATAGCCAGAACTGCCAAAAAAGTTGGAACTGCCAGAAAAGCCGGAAAAGATGGAACTGCGAGAAAAGCCGAAATTGCTGGAAAAGCCGGAAATGCCAGAAAAGCTAGAACTGCCAGAAAAGTTGGCACTGCCAGAAAAGCCGGAAATGCCGAAACTGTCAGAACTGCAGGAAAAGCTGGAACTGTCGGAAAAGCCGAAACTGCCGGAAAAGCCAGAACTGCTAGAAAAGTCGAAACTGCCGGAAAAGCCAGAACTGCTAGAAAAGCCAAAACTGTCGGGAACAACTGGAACTGCCGGAACTGCTTGGAACAACCAGAACAGCTGGGAACTGCTAAAACAGCTGGAGCATCTGTCTCCGAAGGGACAACTAACTAACATTGGGACAGTTGTATGGTACTTAGTAGCAAATACACCAAGCATGCAATGTTACAGCTAGCATGCAACAACAAGCATGCTAAGGAAAACAAGCATGCTAGGGACAACAAGCAAGCAAGGTGTAGCCAACACATAGGTCAGGATGGCAACATCGTGCAACAATGGAACATAATGCAGTACAGTGATGGGTACAATCATGATTAATGAAGCGTGATGAGATGCAGCATAGTGATGATGGGTGCAGCATGGTGTAGTGCGGTGAGGTGCAACATGATGACGAAATGTAGCACAATGATAGGTGAAGGAGTCACCTTGGAGAATTAGTTGACGCAGCATGTTTTCAACTGATCTCATGTATCATCTTCTTAGAGATGATCTATGCTCTTATCTAGAGAAGTCAAAGTGTTGACTTCTATTGTAAATGTGTTATCTCTCTCTCTCTCTCTGTTGAACTATTGAAGAACATATAAGAATAATTGATCAAGGGTTTCCCCACATCAAGGTTTGTCCCTGGGTAGCGCCACATCTTGTGTCCTCTTGTCTTGGCTTGTCTTCTGCGATTTATGTTTATGTTCTATCTGCAGTTTACTTTAATGTTGATGTGATTGCTAATCTGGAAAAGATATGGAGCTAACTGTGAAAATTGAAATGAATTGCTCTAAGCATAGAACATACCTAAAATTAACACTGATTCATATGCCACAAACTGTAGCTAAACCAAACTGCTACATCTGTGTTGTTGCTGACATTGCATTGTACAACCTTTACTACTACCAATCTTGCATTTGCATTGCAACTCCACTCCCTCTCAGTTGTTGTCACTGCTACTGCAACTGAGAAGCATCAAAAATATTGAATCCACTGTCTCTCTGTACCACATCTGTCTCTTGACCATCTGACTGCAACTATCCTCTTCATTGTCCACTAGGAATCTACATTGTTGTTGACTCTACTACTGAGCCTCTCACTTTCTTGTCAGCGTTGCTCTACGCTCAACATTTGACTGCCACTAGTCTGCAATTGTCACTCTGGAACTGACTGCATCAACTGACATTCATCCTCCTGCTATTGACTTTGTGGGCCCTTGTAGCAAGGTAATTATCCATGAAGAAACACCATCTGATGTTCACCTCACCAGACCCTGCCCAAATATCTACACAAATCTGAACTCAGATTTACTCATACTGTTGTTTCTACTATTGCAATAATGAGATTGGTCTCCCCAAATCCTGAAGCGCTAGCTTCCATAGGGTTGCTCCCTCTGAAGCTAGACTCCCTCTGAGTCACGATCTCCCTATGGAAAATCAGTATGCTCCCTCCTGGAAACTTGCATGGCCCTCTTGTATTGGAAATTGGACTGCATAGCTTTGCGTTGGGAATCATCTGGCAGTGACTACACCTGCACACTGCAACTGGGCAATTTGCACTGCTTTTGTCATTGCAACTAGCTCTGCAACTGTCTCACGTGTACTGACTGCAACTGTCGTCTAAATGGATGATTGCATCCTGCTGACACTGAACTTGCTACTATAATGTTGTGGGCTCCTATAGCAAAGGTGATGGTCCTGCTACAACAAACTGGAACTGATCTGACTGATCTCCTTGTTGCAATTGTGCTAGACCCTACCCAGCTGGCACACTAGAGTCTCATACCCCCCCTCCACCTAGATTTGGTGCCCCACTACCTACTTTTGAGCTTTGTCCCTTACTGGGACCTTTCTTTGCTTTGCAAATCGCATTAGACAACTCGCACTCCCTTTGACACCTGTCTTTGGCAACTAGAAGTCGATCCGCTGCCCAGATTTGCATTTTGGCTAACTTGCACGACCTATTTTGACAATATTGTATGACCATCTCTACAAAGTTCCATTATTTGCAAAACTAAAATCTAGAAGAATAAATAGGAACCTCCTCCCTTTTCTTGCTCAAATATTAGCACTGCTACTCAAACTCCTTCCTAGAGTGAGAAAAAATCTATGCTACTACTTCTTGTTGCAATTGGAAATATTGGATTTCTGACTAGAAACCCTTTGAGAGAAATTCCCCTCTATGTGTGCACTTTCTCTTCCACCTGACACTGATTCTGCTCTAGAAAACTTCTACAAAATCCTATTGTGATTAGATAAGAAATATTTTCACCAAAAATACTAAGTTGTTGTTGCTCCCTCTCCCTGCTGGAATCACTATTATAGACAAATTGAACTTTAATGCAACTGAAACTGGAAAATCGGAGTCTTGCCCAATAATTTGCATTGCCTAGCTAGGCATCGCGCAACCCCTGAAAATTTCGGCCTATTGCTCCCTCTTGAACAACGAATTTTCATTTCTCCACCTCTGATCTTACCGTCTATCAAACTTGCTCTAATGCCATGTGAAAGTTTCAACTATTGTAACAACTAGAAATTATTCTTCTAACTATAAATTAATTTTGCAGGTTATTTGCTATGGAAAACAATGAATAATTCACAATTGCAATTTTCACCAAAATAAATTTTGCGGAAGATAAAATGGAAATTGAGAAAATACTGGCACATACAAAGATTGTAACACTATTACTTTTGGACAATTGTCCTCGGAAAAACCTATGTGGGAAAACCATTGCAACAGTGAGGGTTTTTATCTATGTTGCAGGAAACGTGGGGCAGGGGTACGTTTTCGTATGGAAACTGGTACGAAATGGTGAATTGCGTTTGGTACGGTCGTGAAACACATTTTCGGCCATACTGCCACGTTTCACGAAACTGAAACGTGGCCAATACGGCGGGAAACGCGTTTCACGGCCGTACGACCCACGTTTCAGCTTTTACTTGTGTTTTTCTTTTATTTTTTTTTTTATTTTTTTTTAGGGTATGCTAGTGACTTCTAGTTGCTTCTAGATGTGTTTCTAAAGTTATAAAAGTGAATTTTTGCCCTAGTGTTGATATGCAGTTCATCAGGAAGTTTGAGGCATATGCAGTTCATGGTAATGTTAAATTCTTAATATTCCCCTTTATTTTTCATTTTCATCATTTTACTTAAATTTTTAACATTACCATGAAATGACTCAGGATGTTTGGGAGTGGTTTCACCCTCATTGGATTTCATATGGAGAAAGTAGAATTTTAGATCTCACTCAAAATCCAGCAGACTTATCTGTTTTTCAGGATTTCAGGATTGGGGGGATTGCAATGTTTCCATTAGATTATTCATACTTGTTTTAGGTATGTAAATTGTATGTTGAATTCAGAGAACCAAGCCCTTCTATGCAGGGGAAACTCCCAATTAATTCAAGAGCATGTAGGTACTACGTATGAAACTTGTATTTAATCAAGAGCACGTAAGGTCGTTCGACTATGAGGAGGAGACTCCCAATACAACAACGATCCTTCTAAAGAATGGGATGTGGATGCCCAGAAATTTTGATTTGATCTCTCTCTTGCAGCCTTATAGTCTTATTGTACTTTGCAGCCTCATATATTTAATATAATAAAGAGCTTGATTTGAGAGTTGGATATATAAATAAAGTTGCTTTTGGGATATTCCGATATTTTTATTTTCATTATTTGATCATTCATGAGTAAATTGTGATGTAATTCAATATTTAATGTGTAAATGTAATAAATTGATATTGTATCCATTTTATTCGCTTTATTTGATTGCAGTATATATATATATATATAATATAGTATATATTTTAATAATATATATATATTAAAATATAATATATTATATACTATATATATATATATATATATTTTTTTAATATATATATATATTATATATATATATAATATATTCGCATTTCCCCGTTTCCAAAATTTGGGGAGGTCGCATTTCGTATCGCTTCCCGTTTCGGAAACTCGTACCCGTTTCGTGCAACCTAGGTTTTTCTTATTATGTGGTAGTGAAATTCTGAGTGCAATCTATGGATGCCTTGTTGGCTATCCAATCAGCAAAATAGTCTGGCCAAAATATCCATGAGGAAAATACCTCAACACCATGCCTGACCCAACTCCAAAAACTGGCAAATCTAGATGCTTGTATAGCCTCAGTGTAAATCTTGTGCAGGCTCTACTTGCTATGCCTCGGAATTGCTGGAAAGATGACGTCTTGGCTAACTCTACCTTTGGAAGTGACTCGCTTGGCCTCCTGGAGATTCTCCAGGCCAACTGCAAATGAATCACCCTTCCTCTCAGCAAAATCAATCTCCCTCTCAAGTTATCTGCGTAGGCCCTACACAACCTCTTTGGGAAATATGGTCCTTCTGCTGTTGACTCACTGGAATTGGAAAACTTCCTCTGGAATCACTGTCAATGCCCCATTCACACCTGCGTTCCTTCTAGCTCGAACTCTTCTTCCCCGCTGCTGCAACTAGATAGCTCGATCTTCTAAGGAACTCACTACTCTAGTGTCTCACTCATGCGTTCTTTTGGCTCGAACTCCTCTCCCTTGCTTGATTTTTGCAACTGGATAGCTTGGTCTGCCAAGGAACTCGTACATTGAGTTTTTTCTCCATTTATAATCTCCAATTGGGACTTCAACAACCATGAGTAAAAATTAATTGATGGTTGATATCATCTCCAAGTCGATATATGTGAGTTTCTAAATGATTCACACCTTCCTCAATTAATTCTTATTAATTAACCATTTTCCCTAAGTTAGAATTTTTTTAATTATGGTCAATTAATTTAACTAAGTCATCTTTAGATGGAGTTTCCAAAAACGATTTTTGGGTTTTGGATAACTCCTATGTTTTAGCCTCTCCACAAAGTCTTGAGACTAGAACACAATCCGATGCTACAAAAACTAAGAAGTTGGAGGTTCCATACACTTGATTTTAGGGCATTTCGGGCTTGTGCTAGATATAAGATGTTATTTTCCTATGTTTCCTTACTCAACATGATATTTCATCATCTTTGTAATATTTTATAGTGTTTTAGGGGGGGGACTCCCTTGTTTTATGGCTCCCCATCACAAACAAGTGCACAATAGGTCCCTTGTCCTTTTTTATATTTTTTTTGTATTCTCTCTTTTCCTTTTCTCATAGTTTAATTATTTATATTTTGTAAAAGTAAACGAATGACCTTGTAGGAAATGATATAGCCATTAATCTCACCATATACAATGGGTTAAGGAACCAATTTTTATTTGAGAAATTTCATTGAATATGAAGGAATCTATCTCCCTTCGCATTCCTTTACTTTAATTCACTAGTCTAAATAGGATAAGTAGGATCATGCACAAGGATTGGATAAATGAACCATTCTTTTCTTCTATAATGATACATGCAAAGCATGTGAAGCATGAGGATTGAAAAAGTGCAATCCCTACAACTTAGATTATTAAACCCTCCCATTTTGAACTATCTTTACCTTTTCCCAATCTTAACTTTCGACCCTATGTGAATTAATATTGCAATCATCCACCTTCTTTGAGGTTTAACAAGTAGTTTGCGCATTTTAGTATTTCTTACATTATTTTAACTCCACTATTTTAAATCCACATTCTTACATTATTTTGGTTGTTCCTTATCATTTAAACTTGTTATTTGTAGGATGTAAATATACCTTCTTCTCTTTCTTTTATTATGATTTGTGAGAGAATTATCCTCTTCACCTCCTTCTCCCTTAGTCTCTTTCTAGTTCCTTCGCCTTCCCTTTCTAACAATGGGTTTTCCTTGGTAGTTCTTTTAGATTAGATTTTTTTTTTGGATCTCCTCAACCTAACGTATTACCTTTCTTGCATTTGTGTTGGATCCTCTTAAGAAATAGGGCCTCTTGTACCATGTCATTTGGGGACTATCTCTTAGCCTCAACCTTCCTTGAGTGTGCCACTCTTCTTGTGGCCTCCCTCTCTTTTAACATACATATCTATCACCTAAATCATTTTTGTGCCGAACCCACCCAAATTGTTGAAGTCTCTTCTCCCTTTACCTCTTAGAACTGGTGGTGTGATCTTCTGAGAAAAACCTTATTTTCCTTTAGCCTTTCCCCTCTAAGCATTCCTTTTTTCTTGTTGATTTGACCTCTTTGTAGCCTTCAAATTTTCAAATGAAACCTCTATTATAGCATTTTCCTCCCTCTTTTCATATCTTCATCTTATAAATCTTTTGGTCAACTTAGCAGTTTGGAAGCATCCTTTCTATTATAGTGGTGCACGCTTCACTCATGAAGATCCTCTAGGAAGGATTACATCCTCTTGTTAGTGTTGCCACAAAATCTATCAAGCCTTGGATAGGGGCACCCTACAAGGCTAACACTAGAACAAGAGACAAGAATGGGGTAGTAGCTCACTGTCACCACAGCCAAAATCCCCTACTCTTTACGGATATTTATCGTTGGGAGGAGTCTCGGCATGTGAGAAGGTCAAAAAATGGATATTCCAAGGTTAGGGTACAAGGTGACACAATTAGGTTTTCTACAAGAGGCACAATTTAATTTCAAGGCTCTAGCAGGAGGAAATTCACTCTTGATAGAGGCCTGTTTGATAAGGCACAATACCTAGGGTTTGATTAATGAGTTGAGTGTTGGTGTAACCAAAGGTCAAGGCTTGGAGAAAAGGTTCCCAAAGATGTAAATTAGCAATTCCAAGGCTCATGAAACCTTCAAAGAAGCCCCTAAGTTGAAGCAAAACTAGACTAGGGTATCTCCTTAGGGGAAACAATTAGGGCAAGATAATTTATGGACAATATTGAAATGGATGCCCACCAAAATGATAGATTTTGTGGAAAATGATATCCCCTTGATATTTAGGCTCTCCAATCCCACAAACTCACCTAACCTACGGATTCACACCAATCCCTAGTTAGCTCACTTAGCCTTGAAGGGGCCAAATATATAGAGAGAGAAATTATGGGTTAAAAGATAGCTTGATCACCAACCAAATGGACTAGTCCCTTATCCCTTGGGAGTATGGAGTCAATGATGCTTCAAATTAGCCAAATAGTCTCTAAGGAGGCAAAAATTTTGATGCCCAAGCAACAAAATTCCAACAAGTACCTATCTAGTAGAAGATAGATTTTTCGTGATCGAGCTACCAAGAGTTTACCACTAAAGACATTCATTTAAAGTTTATGTATGAGTAATGCATGCAATAGATCATCTAGCTTAGCATTCACTAGGTTTTCAATAAATTAGGGCACAATTGCAATAACTAGAATCAATAATATTCCATGCATTAGACATGAAAAATATAGATATTCAACATCCATATACACTTACAAGATAACATGCAAAGATTCCATTCCATTCATCCAAAGAATATACCCAAAGCAAAATGATTTAACTCCAAATATCAAAATGCATCAAGGATCTAATTTTCTCCACGAGTTCAAGAGGCCAAAATGCATAATAAGGTCGAATACCCAAGTGTGATGTGATGATGAGACATAATGAGAGAATCCTTTATTTATACGAGGAGATAGAATCCTAATTTAGCCTATTAGCCCCTCAAAGAAATAAAATAATGGACAAGTAACACTCTAGGTCACAACCTGACCTAGTAGCTAATGAAATAAATTAAATATTTCCCATATGTGTGAGTCATAGGAGTAATAAATGATGACATCATGTAAGTGTAGGCCCTTCTAGGGTTAAAGTTGAGGGATAGGGGTGCCATGAAGTGTGTAGAAGCCCTCTAAAATCATCCTCTAGTAGTTGGCCCTTAGATCTTTGACAATCTACCTCTGTGGACCCCAGGTTCAGTTTTGGGGCACAAAAGTGGTCTCTTAGACTTTAGGTGGTCAAAATGCCTATCTCTGCTCCAATGTTGATGGCTCTCAAGGTGATGCTAGCCTTCCCATGTCTCAAGGTATGAGACCATCCTCCTCTGGGCCCTGGATTCAATTTCCAACCCTCATGAAGTGCTAAGCCAACTGGGGGTGTTGGCGCACGAGATACTGATAGACCTGAGATTTGTCACATAGTGGCCAACAAAGACCCGCTTAGCATCAACCCTTTCGGAACCCATAGAGTGAGTGAAGTCTCACCCGAGATGCTAATGGGTGATTGTTGAATCCAGGTTTTCGTAGTCTGACAAGATTGCCTTGAGGTTATGATGCACGGTTCCTAATTGACGCATACTCCCATACCCTACTACTATTATGCTTTGCGCATAGTGCCAGACCTTAGTCGACCTATAAACTCGCCATGATCTTGCATAGTGCGGCAAAACCTAGTGACCCTTTAACCCTCTGACAAGTGTGTAATTGTTACACCATCGCCATTTACATGTCGCAACGACCGACACTTCCAACAATAAAGGGCAATCGACACCTGTGCCTACCCAACCAGGTTTAATAACCACAACGCTACAAAACCATACATAAAAAAATCATCACCATAAGCTTCCACGACGAAGAATAACATCAAGATAAACATTAGAACTAATTAACGGAACTAGAAGCCTTTAATGACAGTGCAATACAATGGAAGAAACCATGTAAGTTTGTTCTTATTACATAAAACATCCACGTGAATATGAGATTCAACCAACCACACACACAGTTATGCAATAAATAAAAGGAATAAAAAACCCATTCCAACAATAGTTCATAGTTTATTCACAAAAGAACACAACCATTCCTCCAACACCAGTGTATATATATATTAACCAAGGGGGAAAAATACCCAGAGATACATATGTTTAAAATACTAGGCTCTCCAGCTATCTCTGATACCATGAAAACAAGACAAAAAAATCATCAACAACATCAATATATCCCATAGCTAACACCAGTTAAAATAGCGCTAATGAGCAGCGACAGACGCGACCATTGTCTTCAAACTATACGAACCCAACATTTGGTACAGAGACCAACTCCAACTCAACTTAGAGGACACTACAATCAACAATTGATAACCAATAGCCAACTAATCGCCAACATCCAACCCGCCCTCGGTCTTGGACTCACCATTATATAATGCTTAGGAGCTCTTCTCGAAGTCTCCCACCTTCCCGCCCATTTGGCCTAGTTGTCGCTTGGGCCGTTGAGATATTTCCATGGTTCCCGCTGAGCTGTCCCATGTGTGGTATAACTGCCCCAAAATATCCCTTGCTTGGTCTCAATGTCACTATGCTTGTTGCGTCCTGTCTCAAAATATCTGTAATTGCTTGGCAGCCACGACCTCCTTGTTCAACTCCTCCACCTACAAAATCTTAATGATTGTTATCCTCTGCACACGTCTCTCTTCGCTACGTAGTGTCTGTCTTCACTGTGCGTCATCCATTATGCCAGCCCTTTGCTACGCTCCTTCTTCATCCTTTGCAGATATTTTTTTGTCACAACACCTCCAGAGCCTTCCCTAACATAGATTCATTTGCTTGAAAGCTAAAGGTTGCCTTGAAATTTTGCGCCAACTTATCCCAATCTTGGATCCTCTATGCAGCTCCAACTTAATATACCAATTCGTTAGAATAACATCCAAGGTATTAATAAAGCGGTGTACCCATTCCTGCTGAGGTACTCCTCCCTTCGTCCATGCGACAATGCACTACTTCAAGTGAGTTCTAGGGCACTCCATTCCTAAGTATTTTTTCCCAAGGACCCTAGAGTTGGGTCCAAACTTGACTTTCACCAACTCTTTACATTGTCTCCACCTCGTGGCTCGCTCCCTGTGCATAGC
Source organism: Pinus taeda (assembly GCA_000404065.3). Taxonomy (NCBI): domain Eukaryota; kingdom Viridiplantae; phylum Streptophyta; class Pinopsida; order Pinales; family Pinaceae; genus Pinus; species Pinus taeda. The sequence goes on along the minus strand of APFE031707587.1, from coordinate 124,907 downwards.
CCACCACCTAGTTGGCGTAGTGCATAATGCAATGTCCAACGTAGGAATTCTTTGGCAATCAGGTACCTGCTCGTCATATTCTTGTAAAAAAAAATCTACCTTAGACAGTCCATCAAAACAAGGTGGATTGTTCAAATCAGTTCAGATCCAACATACCATTCTTGTGATGTGGGCACATCACCTGGTACTTACCTCATGCAGCTGATTTTTCCAATTCTCCAAAGCCTGTTGTGCCAGCTCAACACTCCTTCAGCTATTGGGTTTATGTAATCATTCTGATGGGCTATAACAGTATAGGTATTATCTAGGTCCTCCCGACTGAGCTCGTCATTTACCAGCTATACGTAGCAACATCTTCCCGTTGATCCAATGGTGCAATGACCCAAATACTTCCTCCTTTGAAAATCATCTGCCTTCTTTTTAAGTTGATAATTACTTGGTTATCGAAGGCCTAGTCGATCCTCGGGAGAGATGAATAGGGATCACTATTGTCCACGATTTCGATGACCTCGAGATCGGTTGTGCTTGACACCTCATAGACGTCCACAAGCACCACTGACAATCGCTAGATCGGAAAAATCTGATGTTAATTGGCCAACCTAAATTGGATTGGAGACCGCGTCAGCTTCGGCCTCCCCATCATTTCCCAGGTAGTCTTCGGTAAGATATTTACATCTGATCCCAAATCTGAAATAATATTATCCATCTCATATTCATTGATCTGCGCACCAAACCAAAATTCTTTGTTGGTCCTCTTTCTGTGAGCTACTTGATTCACGACCCTCGATGAAGTAGTCTCCTCTGTTGTTCCGATACATTTTTCTACCAATTTTTGGAACCTGTCCAATGCATGAGGATATTTTACCAACTTCAAACAGTGTTGTAGCAAACTTTGGAATAGGTCTATTATGTTCCTTCGCCCTCTACCTATGGTATTATCAAATATATCTGACATAGCCGCTTTGTGCCTAGAATCTGGCTTGTCCCATTCTTTTGTAATTATTTCTCGTAGTGCATCCTAGTGCGTGATCTTCTCCTTAGTAGGATCAAATTTTGGAGGTGGTTTAGGATCTCTCCTTACCCGTTGAGGTTGTTGTACCGGAGACCTCATGGCGTCAACTCTCGTCTTAATACCTCCCCGTGTTATTTCGCTGACTGTTAAATTTTAGGTATGTTCTATGTTGAGAGAAAATTTAATTCAATTTTCCATATTAGCTCAATATCAATTCCAGATTAGCAATCACATTTAGCATGATAGTAAAATGCAGATAGAACATAAACATAAATCGCAAAAGACAAGAGGAAAAAAGATGTGGCGCCAGCCAGGGACAAACCCCAATGTGGGGAAACCCTTGATCAATTCTTCTTATGTTCTTCAATAGTTCAATATAGAGAGAGTACATATACATCAAAAGTCAACATTTTGACTTGTTAAAATAAGAGTAGATATCTTCACTAGGAAGATGACACATGAGGTAGCAGATCTGAACATAGGTGATTCCATCACCATGCCATACCCATCATTGTGTTACACACATCACTGTGTTGCACTTCATTACACTATGCTACACCATTCTTGTTGCACTATGCTACGCCATTCATTGTCACTATGTTGCACCATTGTCATGCTGCACTATGTTGCACCATTCATCATCACTATGTTGCACCACTGTCATGTTGCACTATGCTGCACCATTCATCATCACTACGCTACACCACTGCCATGTTACACTATGTTGCACCATTCATCATCACTATGCTGCACCACTGTCATGTTGCACTATGTTGCACCATTCATCATTACTATGTTGCACCACTGTCATGCCGCACAATGTTGTACCATTCATCATTACTATGTTGCACCATTGTCATGCTGCACTATTCATCATCACTATGTTGCACCACTGTCATCGTGATCCACTGAGATCTTCACTGTGATGAGATCTCTATTATGACAGTCATTTCATGATGTCAACGAAGTCTTCATTGAAGTCTTCATCATGATGACTATATCTTATATACTTATCATTACTGAGACAGTGATTATTTCTTTTTCCTTATAGACAGAGATGTGACATATAGAACAGATCCATCACTGCTCATCCTCATACGTAGTACTCTACAGGAATACCATGACTACATACTTGTCATACCTTATCCATGTAATGCGAAGACTATCATACTAAGGGTTAGGTCTCCATGAAGTTTAGACCTTACTATAGTAACCCCATCCGAAATCTATACTTCCTTGTCCATCCGAGAATTGATTCATAGGAAGTATATCAATTTGATTTGCGTCTATATTATGCGTATGAGTTCTGGTCATGACTACACCTAGACCCTGCCTTTTCATGCGAGATATTGAATGTGTGCTCTCTGCCTTCTTGACTGTGGCTCCCTTACCCGAGTCCTTGACTGTTGGCAGTGGCATGTGATCATGCTACCTGTACCCAATACGAAGCCCTCTTTCCTATATGGAGCACTCCTTCCTGCAGCCTATACTTGTCATCTTAGAAAATGCGAGTAGGGCTTGCTTTATTGACTATAAATTAGGACAGCGTAGGATCTTCAAGAAGACCCTTTTTCTTCCATGTCTAGGGCACTTCATGGCAGCGTTAGGGCATCATTAGGCCAATGTATATCCTAGGGCACTCCCTCTATGCTCTTATTCATCAAACCCAAAACAAAATGAAGAGAGATTACAAGAGTGTGTGTCAAAATGACTTGAAGGCCACCTCTATTTATACTAAAACGTGGAGGACAAGTGAGGGTAATTTGGTTGCTGGCCGACCTTGACAAATTGTCACATAATACAAATAAATTCATATCTCCATGAATAAATGTCGAAATCGGATGATATTTAGATCAATCCTACACCTCTCGACAAGAGGAATCCAAGAAAAATATTAGCGGCCATAAATAAGAAGACCCTCATGGAATTTAGCCCTAGTTGCCAATTTTAACACTCCCACTCAACTAGGGAGAACTCCATTTGCTAATCCGTCTGTCAATCTGTACTATCTCAACTATCAGTGCCCTGTACTGCTCTGTTCTGCTGAACTATGAACAAGAAGATGTCATTGAGAATGTATCATACCATCCTCTACTGACCCGAAGTCAGTCTCACATAAAAGAGAGTGTCTCATACCACTCTTACTGACCTGAAGTGAATTACAATACAGATAGTGTGTCATACCATTCTTACTGATCCGAAATTAGTTCCAAATGAGAGTGAGTTATATCACTATTACTGATCTGAAATCAGTTCCAAATAAAGAGAGTGTGTCAAAACACTCTTACTGATCCGAAGTCAGTTCCAATTGATCCCAGATGAATATCATCCTAGCATAGGGAGTACGGTAGTTACACGATGCGTCCATTGGTACTACTATGGTCCCTATCCTCATTTCCGTACTCATTGGCCAAATGAGAAGTATTTCCCATGCGTCCTATACTGCATGGGTAAGATGTCTCAGCAGGAGAAGGATGAACCACTCATCCTGCCTTCATAGTAGACCACTAGGGGAAGGTTGAACCACTTACCTTATGATTGCTTATCGCTCCAAGAAGTACCCCCAAGCCCTTGGAGCTCCCAGAGATCAATGTCCATATCATACAGGACCTTTAGGATAAAAGTCTCTCCATGACTCCTAGTTGTTCTCGAAAAGTCAAGAATTTGACCTTTCCCAGGGGCTTTATTTGAATAACGACAACCTGCACATAAGTCCCAGAGTGATGGAGCCTTCTCTCTCGCCGTTGTACCATATCCCAGATAAAGTGGTCCCTGATGTCTATATGCTTGGAGTGATCATAGAACACGGGATTCCTCAACAATCGAATCCCCCTTTGGTTGTCACAGAAGATCACAATGATATCCAACATGTGTCCAACCAGCTCACAGAAGAGCTTCCACAACCAGACAGCTTCGCAGGAGGCCATACTCACAGCTATGTATCTGGCGTCATCGGTGCTCAAAACATCCGACTTCTGCTTCCTGCTCATCCAAGATATCAAAGCAGAACCGAAAGAGAATCAACACCCAGAAGTGCTCTTACGATCCTCCACACTGCCTGCCCAGTCAGCATCAGAATAATCATGCAGCTTCATATTTCCGCCGGTGTATCTCCATCCATGAGAGATTGTGCCCTGAAGATACCTCAAATGATTCTTGGTACCAATCCAGTGAGGCTCAACCATATATGAGCTCAATATGCTAACTGCAAAACATATATCTGGACGGGAGTTCACCAAGAACATCAATGCTAGTATGAGTTTATGAAACTCAGAGACATTTCCCAAATCAGGTTTGGCATCACTACCGCATAACTTCTTAAATTTAGGCTTCATCGAGGTAGTCACGGGCTTGCAGTTCATCATTCCAAATCCGGAATCCAACTCCCTCTAACTTTTGCAAATGAGAGGGTCTGCACTTATTAGAAAGAGGTCGTCCACATAAGGTGCCAGTATGAGAGGTCTATCATCCACAACCTTCAAGCAACGGTTTGGATCAGCTTCACTCCTAGTGAATCTCAGCTTCATCAGATAGTTGTCTGTCTTTTCATACCAAGCCCAGGGTGCTTGCTTCAAGCCATAGAGGTATTTCTTCTACTTGCATACATGAGAATTCGCGATCATTAATCTCAAACCCCTCGAGTTGTTCCACATCCATGGTCTTGTTATTACATGAGGGGAATGGTCCCCTTGTAATTTTTCCATAGTTACATCTTGGACATGTACCTTCATGCTCTTCTTTGAATTCAGGCATCCCTATCACCATCTGCCTCACATCAGGTAGGGTCCTACAATGAAGATGAGCAGACCTCAGGTGCCATTGAAGATATGTGTCACACAACATGGTCCCTAATGGACTTCCTGCAACTTGATACAAATTTCCAACCATGAACCCATGAGTAAAAGCATCTTGAAAGTTCCATTTTCAAACACGTACCTTTACATCGATGAATGCCACCTTGAAACCTTTGACTTCCATTGTCAAAATGGACACTAGGTTCTTCTTGAGATTAGGTACATAAAGAACTTCTTGTAAATGAATCGTACTACTCTCATTCAATTGAAGGGTAGAATTCCCTACGCCCTTTCCGGGATAGGTGGCATTGTCTCCAAGAATAATCTCCACGATTGTCTCCTTCTTTATCAAATTAGAGAGAGCTTCCTTGTATCTGATGAAGTGACTTGAAGCACCACTATTAATATACTACTTTTTCAAAGTGTCCGAAGGAGAGGTAGTGAAGAGGTTGATCTCCTCTTGCTTATCTGAAACAACATTAGATTCTTCATACCTAGAGATCCTTGCTTTCTTGAAGAGATGACCATTTCCGTGATGACCTGTATTCCCTTTTCCTTTGCCATTGTACCTGTCATTCCTCCCATCATTTAAGATGCTCCTGGAATGATTGTTATCATCATCAAGTGATGTGTCCCTTATATTTGGACACTTTCTCGCATAATGGCCAAACTTATTGCAAGAAAGGCATCTACCATTCCTTCCATTCTCAGATCCAGACTTCCCATTGAAGTGACCTGTAGGTAGGCCACCATATGCTTCTGTTGCACCACTTTGATAATATTCTTTGCTTCGACTTCACCCTTGGTGAATTTGAAGTGTGATGAGGAACCAATTGAGTCTTTTGACCTTGTCCAACTGTCTTCGGTGATTGCTCTTTCACTCTTGCTTGGGCTTTGTCTTCACCTCAGCTCTGATTCCATGTTAAATTTTAGGTATGTTCTGCTGAGAGCAAATTTAATTCAATTTTCCATATTAGCTCAATATGAATTCCAGATTAACAATCACATTTAGCATGATAGTAAAATGCATATAGAACATAAACATAAATCGGAGAAGAGAAGCCAAGACAAGAGGACAAAAGATGTAGCGCCAGCCAGGGACAAACCCCAATGTAGGGAGACCCTTCTTATGTTCTTCAATAGCTCAGTAGAGAGAGATATAGTATATATACATCAGAATTCAACATTTTGACTTGTCAAAATAAGAGCAGAGATCTTCACAAGGAATATGACACATGAGATAGCCGATCTAAACATAGGTGATTCCATCACCATGTTGTACCCATCACTGTGTTGCACTTCATTACACTATGTTGCACCATTCATGCTACACTATGCTGCACCATTCATCATCACTATGCTGCACCACTGTCATGTTGCACCATGTTGCACCATTCATCATCACTATGTTGCACCACTGTCATGTTGCACTATGTTGCACCATTCATCATTACTATGTTGCACCACTGTCATGCTGCACCATTCATCATTACTATGTTGCACCACTGTCATGTTGCACTATGTTGCACCATTCATCATCACTATGTTGCACCACTGTCATTGTGATCCATTGAGATCTTCACTGTGATGAGATCTCTATTATGATAGTCATTTCATGATGTCAACGGAGCCTTCATTGAAGTCTTCATCATGATGACTGTATCTTATATCCTTACCATTACTGAGACAATGATTAGTGCTTTTTCCCTATAGACAGAGATGTGATCTATAGAATAGATCCATGACTGCTCATCCTCATACGTAATACTCTACAGGAATACATGACTGCGTACTTGTCATACCTTATCCATGTAATGCGAAGGTTTTCATACTAAGGGTTAGGTCTCCATGAAGTTTAGACCTTACTACAGTAACCCCATCCGAATCGATACTTGTCCATCTGAGCATTGGTTAATAGGCAATATATCGATCTGATCCGTGTCTATATTATGCTTATGAGTTCTGGTCATGACTTCACCTAATACCCTAGACGAGGTGCAGTTAGACCCTACCTTTCCATGCGAGATCTTGAACGCGTGCTCTCTGCCTTCTTGACTGCGGCTCCCTTACCCGTGTCCTTGACTGTTGGCAGTGGCATGTGATCATGCTACCTACACCCAATACGAAGCCCTCTTTCCTATACGAAGCACTCCTTCTTGCGGCCTATACTTGTTATCTCAGAAAATGCGATTAGGGCTTGCTTTATTGACTGTAAATTAGGACAGCATAGGATCTTCAAGAAGACCCTTTTTATTCCACGTCTAGGGCACTTCATGGCAGCGTTAGGGCATCATTAGGCCATCGTATATCCTAGGGCACTCCCTCTATGCTCTTCTTCATCAAACCCAAAACAAAATGAAGAGAGATTACAAGAGTGTGTGTGTCAAAGTGACTTGAAGGGCACCTCTATTTATACTAAAACGTGGAGGACAAGTAGGGGTAATTTGGTTGCTGGCCGACCTTGACGAATTGTCACGTAAGACAAATAAATTCATATCTCCATGAATACATGTTGAAATCAGATGATCTTTAGATCAATCCTACACCTCTCAACAACAGGAATCCAAGAAAAATATCAGCTGCCATAAATAAGAAGACCCTCATCGAGTTTGTCCCTAGTTGCCAATTTTAACACCGACCCATTGCTGGGTTTTGCGTGGTTCGACAATTATCATTTGGACATTAGGCCCTTAGGTTTCCTGCCACTTAGCAGTCAGCTGAGGGCAGTTCTCCATTGGATGGTCTAAGCATTTGCAATAAATACACATACAACATGGATTGGTATAATCACGAGCCAAATGTCCTTGCTGCCCACAATTATAACATATTATAGTACTCTTCCCTCGGCCAAATCCTCCTCTTTCCCAACTAGGTCCTCTAGGTCCTCTAGGTCCTCTAGGTCCCATGCCATGTCCACAGCCTTGCTGATTATATTGTCCACGCTGAGCTACCCAGGTGATTAAGTCCATTTTTCACGACCTTCGTCCCTTCTGGTCCTTGGACTCTGAAGGAGTTGAAGGTTTGTTCATGCATTAGCTCCAACGCATGATCATGGTGAATATCGTGCCCAACCAACTTGTAGAAGTCGCAGAACAAAGTTCGCGTTGTGGCCTTATATTTTTGCATCATTGGGAAACTAGAGGGTATATGGCCTCATGACCTATAGATTTGACACCACATTCCCTTGCTTTGTGCAAGGGGCTTTGTTACGCCAGTTGTTGTGTAATTAGTCAACAATTTGCATTCGTTCCTATGGTGACCCTTCGTGTGACAAATGGTACTTCATACTTCTTCTCGTTTTTCCTCCCCCTTCAACAAGTTTTGGAGCTGTGAGGCTAGCCCAGCTAATTGGGACTGCACTTGTGCCATCCCATTACTCTCACTTCCTCCTGCTGGTGAAGCTTCAATGCCAGCTCCAAAGCCTTTGGCTGCATACCAATCCTCTGTCGTGTCAAAAGAATTTTGATATGTGGTAGTGGTCCAATAATAAACCATTATTTGTGTTGCGCATTCGGAATTTCGAAAGTCAGCCTATCCTTCAACACCTTAAACCATTAGTCAAAGGCCCATACTAATTCTCCTACACTTTGCTTAATCTCCTTGAGTTTCGTGATGTAGTGGGACTCTGACTTGGGCCTCTGAAATTCCCGGATCAGCACCTATTTAATGTCCACTAGGGTCCTGTTTTGTCCAGTTGGCATCACACTCTTATACTTCATGTACCATGTCAATGTGTGATCCCTGAATGTGGATTCTAGCTGCACAATCTTGGTGGCCTCATCTTGAACTTTCTTAGCTGTCCAAACAACTTCACACACAAACAAATGTTGTTCTATATCTTTGGCCGCAACGCTGTGAAACATGGGTATCCTCAGATCTACACTTGCCATAGTGGTATGCACAATACTCCCAGATGTACTCCCTCCCACGCTTGTTGTGCTACTAGAAATATGTGCACTTGTCTGTGCACCACTATGAAGCCGAATATTTTGTGGCGTTCCTCCTACAATCGGGAAAACTCCACTACTACTATTCCTTCCCCCTTGACTATGATGACCTCCTATACTAATGGAATGAGTGCGCTGAGGTGGTGGGCCCTGTTACCGCTCAAACTAGCAGGGGTCCTAAAAGGGGATCCTTGAAGGGCTACTACCAGGTTAAGGGAAACAATGGAGCAATAGCCCACTATTACCTTAGCTAAGGCTCCCTACTTTTTACGGAATTTCACCAATGGGAGGAGACCCGTTATGATAAGGATCATGAAATGGATTGATCAATGATAGCGCGAGGGGTGATTTTGGAAGCCTATTCACAAGAGAGGCTCAAATATGTGGCTTGATTTCTTCAGAGTGCAAGTTTGAAAGGCTCTCAAGGAAGGGTTAAGGAGAATTTCAAGGTCTAGGTTCAAGGTATGTATCTTATAATAGAGGTTCCTAAGCCCTAAAATTCTTATGAATACTTGGATTCCAAATGATCTTTGAAGGATTATCCTTAATGGTGTATGGGACCACATGGGACCAAGTGGACCCAGGGTTAGGTCAAGGGGGTAGGGTTTAGCAACCAATGATATGCTTGACCTATTCTGGAGGGAGAAAGGGACTAGAGAAAAAAATTTGTGCAAGGCAATATGAGGGTCCTAATGAGGTTTCTAGCCTAAGGAAACCAAGGGCAAGATTCACTCAAAATCCCACTGCCAAAATTTCTTCAAAATTGGAGGGCACCTAGGAGACACATCACCGCAGAGGATGCCAAGAAAATGAATTTTTTGAGTGGGTGGTTTACGAGATAAATGATGCCCTAGGAGAGACCTAATGGGCTAGGCCTAGGAAACAAGAAGGAGGAGAGAAAAAAAAAGCTTTAAGGTGATCACCTTATGGTGGACCAGTGCCTAATCCTTTGGGGAGATTGGAGTCAGGTAGAATTATGTCTAAGGCCTCAAAGACAACTTCGCTTAGCATTAGGGTAGCAACAAAAGCAGCTTCGAACACTTTATACTTCACTTTGAAAAATAGATGGCTTATCAAGATGATTTTCAATAATGAAATATCTCTAGGAATATTCATTCATTATACACGACCCATACATGAAGCATCACTATCTAGAAACAAAATTTCCACAACTTTACATAAATGGATGCAAAAAATTAGCCCTAGTATAGCGAAATCCTAGCAACAATGTATGTGACAAAAATACAAGGAAAGAATAGCATTAAATTGCACTTACATGTATAAGAATATATCCAACCATCCAAAACTTGTCATTCAAGAAGCTCCAAGACATGGGAAAATAATCCAAACATCAAAATTCATTCCATGCTCCAAAAATTCATCCTCCAAGATGGATAGCAAAAATCTCTAAAGAGATACAAGTCCCAAATCCAAGTGATGATGCTAAAATGAAATCACATCACTTGTATTTATACATTTCTAATGAGTTTGATTTAGCTAATTAAGCCTAATTAGCCCCTAAAATAAAATAATGTACAAAATAACTAATTTTGGGAACAAGCCCACCAAACTAGCTCATAAAAAAAAGAATAAGCCTCTCAAGAGGTCGAATGACCAATAGTACATGTCGTTGGGCCTTATAAGAGACTTAGTGAAGTCCATAGGTGCAATAATGAGAAATAGGACTCCCAAAAGTAGTGGATAAGGGGTTGGCCCCTTGTTCTCCAAATAATAAACCTGTGGTGCTCCAAATGGGTGTGGGGTCACACAAGTAACCTCATGCGTCTCCAAATAGATCGAAGATGCTTGTATAACATCTGAAAGGGCTCGGATGATGGTATCAATGATGCCACATCATAAAGCAGGTCCTTGGCCATTTGCCAAGTGCATTCTACAACTGTGGGGCCAACTGGGCATGGTGAACTAGGTGCATCTTCTTCGTTCAATAGGTGAATCTCGAGCAATCATTGAACGTCCCCAGAGATCCATGGAATGTTTTTTAATGTTGTGGAGGCCCATGGCTCTCTACACACACCCTATATGTGCCAATGTATCCCTATGGAGAGTTAGGACCCCGTATAGGGAGACCAAACCCAAAATGGAGACCATCTGCAATCCTGCATAATATCCACTGTGTCCCCTTCCATTCTAGCACAATAAGTTATTTAAAGAAATCGAGTTAAAGAGCTTGCAAACCATGGACAACAAGTGGGCACTTCATAATGGCATGCCCTTCCATAGTGGGCTTTGGCATGTGTTAATGTCTCCAAGCTCCAAGGGGGGTTAACCAAACACCCTATTAGGTGGTTTCTACCTTTAAAGGGGGAAGTATATCCAATGTACATCCTTCAAATGGTGGTGGCATGTGACAAAGATATGAATGGGATAGGGAATGAAAGGGGCAATCCTGGGCCACATGTCGGGGTACAAGGGTAGCTAATAAAGGGAAGCCCACACTTGGGTATATAATGTATAGGGGAGAGAAATGAGTTACTCCGGCCTTGATTTTTCCACCCATCTTCATATGCATTTTGTGTCTTATGATTTTTCTTTCATTAACTACTCAAGGCTCAGGGAACAAGAGCATGATGTGTAAAGTATAGCAGTGGATACCCCCTAGGGGTTGGTACAATCATGGGTTCTTGAATGATAGAGGAGGCTCATCTAGGGCCTATAGGAACCAGGGTGATGGTCATGGGAATGGGGTAGAGCTCATGCATTATCTTTTTCCCATGTGCTAAATGTGTTTGTCCCGACCATCTTTTGCATACTATGGTACATTTTCCTGTTGAATGTGGCCAATTATGCTTTTACTTTTTTTTTTAGCTACATCAACCTCCAGGGCATCATTCCATGCCTAACTCGAGGTGTGTGGATAAGGGGAAGGACCGGCTAACCATAAGTGGACCTAGTGAAGGAATGTGGACCTAGGTGGGAAGAATGATGAAATGGGGTTATAATGAATGGAGGGGGAGTGATATATGTGGATGAGGAAGAGAGACAACGCAACCAAAATCAGGGTTTTTCATGAAGTACCATCCTTAGAACCTAAAGTTCAGTAAAAGAGATCCCACAGGACTCGCTGAAACTTCGAAGTCTGACACATTAGAAATCCCTACTGCATTATCTGGTCTAATTTCTCCTACTTGTTTATTCCATTAATAAATTATTTATAAATATAAATACTAAAATAAACACAAATGCAGCCTTAACTCATATACAGATCAACAACTGAAATAACTGAGACAAACACACAAGGGACACCGTTATTTTTGGACAATCGTCCCCAGAAAAACCCAATGCGGGAAAACCGATGCAGCAGATATGAGTGTTTTAGTATTATGCAATTTCTAAATATAACTAGGGTGCCAGAAATGGCTCACCCAATAGAGAATGCCCTCGGCAGTAGTACCTCTCCTCCGAGACAGATATTTCGTCTGATCAAACATTGGATGAACGATCCCACAGCAACAATTGTAGCTTCCACTGCTCTGCGTCATTTTGCAAGGACTGCGTCACCCTTCCCGGCTCACTAGCACTTAGTCTGCCCCACGAAAATTCTTTCAGCGCTTCCTCTTGGCCCTGCGTTAGCTCTGCTTTGCTAGCCTTTGTGCGGATACTGAAGCCTCTAGGTCGGCTCTCAGACTGTCTGCGTCACCCACATTGGCCTCTTCAACCTCTGCGTAGCTCCTAGTTGCCTCTGCATAGCACCTAGCTGCCTCTGCATCAGCCTCTTCAGGCTTTGCGCTGTCTCTCTAGAACTATCTCCGCCTCTCTACTATGCATTCTTGACCTCGTACTGAACTACCTCTTGCTATAACTAATCACTAGCTCGATTCTCTCAGCAAACCCCGCTCCAGAAAATCGAATTGACTGATCAATCTGGTACGTCTCCAACTGACCATCAAGCCTCCTCTTATACTTTTGTTGTTGATTCTTCAACGATCGAGATTAAGTCCCTAATCAATGGCTAAGATTATATTTGGCTTGATCCATGTCATTTAGAGCATTCTCACCCAGTTTTATATTAATACCCATTAATATTTTAATTTTCCTAAGTTTACACTTAGGAACCTCATTAAAAACATTAATTATTTTAATATCTCTCCAACTGGGTGGAATTTCGCCAAACCATTGCTGGGTGTTGGAGATCTTATGTGCCTTAGCCTCTCCACCAATTTTCATGGCTAGAGCACGTTTGATGCTACCACAAATCAACACTCCCTCTTAGCCAGGAATGTGCTCTAGTAATGCTTCATCATGGAAACATCACACTGATCCTCTGCACCAATACCTATGTTTATGCTTGGCCTGCTGCCTTATATCATCTGCACTGCTACTTCCTGTACTTCTGCCCATGGCACTGCCATTGCCACTGCTACATTTGTACTACAGCTCCCTCTCAACATGCTACCCATGCTGCCCCTAGCACTGCCACTGCTAATTGTTGCACTGCAACTCAGTTACCAAGAAGTAGGTAACTGAATTCTCCCAAATACTGACATCTCAGTTAGTCTGGAAGCCACGTGAAACTAAAGTTGCCTCTGCTGCTATCTTGTGCTCCTTTCGCTGCCATTGCGCTGTTGCATACAACTTTCTGTCTCTCGCATTGTTGCACCCTCCACTACGCTGCCTCAGATTTCTGAACCCAAGCACTACCTTGCTGCTCCACTACACTTTTATCCACTCAACATCTGTCATTCTGCTACTGTCATTAAGGCTCCCATAGCCAGATATGATCTGAGATTTTGGGGACCTCAAGGATCCTGCCCCTAGTTTGTAGTCCTCCTGACTACAACTCGATGTCTCCTCACCTCTTCTCTAGAGGTGCATGAGCACTCATGGCACAGTCATCATCAGTCTCAACCTCTTTCTCCACCTTAGCTGGAGCTGCCTTTGAGTCGGAAGCCTCTCCCTTGTTTTTCTTCCTTGGACACTAGGATGCATAATGTCCTAGCTCCCCACAATGGATGCTCTTCACCTTGGAGATGTCCTTCTTCTTCCTCTGCCCTTGCTGTCCCACAGATGCTAGAGCTGCATCCTCCTCCTCCTCTTTCTTGATTCGACTTCCCTTGCCACTACTCCGGGCCTTGGTCAACCTCCTGATTTCTTCTTGGCGAAGAGCTACCCACATCTCCTCCCATCCTGGAAGAGTAGCCCTGCTTAATATGCCTTGGACAAATGTCTCCCACTCCTCGGAGACTACATTCAGGGTGGTCCTCACCATGAACTTCGGATCCGGTTGGTGAGCTCCAGTATTGCAGCAATAATGCTGCAACTCCTGGGACTCCCTTCTTTACTTTTATCAACCCCGTAGTTCGTAACAAACTTGGAAGCGACGGTGCTGTATGCACAAGTACTAGCTCTTGCCGTAGCTGTCACTTGGTCAGCTGGCACAAGTCCGCTAGGGGCTCAAGCCAACTTCTATGAGCTTTGAGAAGAAGCTTGTTAACTAATGGATGGAAGCTAATTTCGAAGGAAGCTAATCTGCTTGTGAAAAAAAACTGAGAAACTGAAGGAAAGCGCAAACCCTAGCAAACCCTAATTCTACTAGCTAGTCCTACTGATGCAAAGAAGAGAATGCGAGCTACTGAAAAAGATGCCATTACTACTATGAAGGTAAAATACATGTGTCCAAACTACCTCTATCTGAAGAAAACATCTTTTTGTATTTTTGAATAAGTCGTCAGCTTTATCATGCATAGGCTTTCACTGTTCTTGACTGTGCAGAGGTGGATCAATGAGGAGAAATGCTTGGAAGAGGTCGGGAAGGTTCAAAGAGGGCCTAAGGAGTTCCTAACACCCTTCCAGAGAGTTTCACAAAGTTTGGTTATCAAGAAGCCTCATTTGTGAGCTTCTACAGGAAGTCTGCAGGGGTTCTACAGGATGTTCAGGAATTTCTACAGGACGTTCAGAAATTTCTACAAGATGTTTGGAAATGGGATTTTGGAGGGTGGATGAGTGAGGAAAGATGAAGGAATGGGTATGGAGGTAGGATAGGGTCTGAAGTGGCCCAGGTACTGGTGGATGGAGTTGGGAGAAGGTGTAGATGGCTGAATTTGCTCAAAGAAGGCTGAAACAATGGTTGCACAAAAAGGTAGGGTTACATGGGCAAGATGACAAACGTGAGACGAGAAACCCAGTTAGGAGATGGAACAGATGGTTCTGATGAAGTTTGGGTGGATGAAGAAGTGGTAGAGGTGCTCTGCACTGTGTATTTCCAATTGAACCAATAAAGACTTGCAAGTAATCAAAGTCCTAGTTATACCTACCTAATTTGATCTAGCTAACAGTAAAGTGAATGAACAACAGCTTTATTTGCAAGGGAACCATATATATCAACTATGCAATGAAACATTTCAAATATCTGAACATGTAACCAACTTCTGCAAATGAAAACCGTACACTAGTGATTGCATGGCAAAGCAAAAATAGTGTTTTTGTTTGGGACAGCAAGGTTACTTTGATCCTAGCCCCTGATCCTATGAGGGAGAGGTGAAACCAAAGGTGTTTGTTGGCCTTTTTCTGGAGCTTTTTCCTTTTTGATATCCTACCAACCTAATCTAAACATCAGAAGCATTTCTAACCATAAACAGTGACCTAGTTAATCAACACAATTTAATCTGCCTAACAGAAACAAGTTTGCAAATGCATAAAAAGAGAAAAAACGATGCATAAAGGAAAAATAACAATACATAAAGGAGGCCTTGGCTCTCAGGTTGGGCCCAACCCTAAGAGCTACGGCTCCTATAAAGAATTCAAAGCTGATACAAAATAGGACTGCTTATCATTATCAAAAAATAGTCATCAACCGAAAGTTATGCCACAATGGCTACAAGGAAACGAGCTGAAAGTGACAGCACTATAGTGCAAAAAATGCAATGGTTTCCAAAGTAAACTACGAAGGTTGAGGCCTTCTTAGATATACATCACGAGGGGCCTAGCAGGCCTCCTAAATTCAAGGGACTCGGCTGTCCCAACTGCTAGTAGACAGTGCCTTTTCCAAAATCTGCTTGGCTGCCTTTAGGATCCGTTTTGGTGGCCTGTGAGCTCGGAGTTAAGGGTGGAGATCCCGAGGAAGGGCCATTTAATGTCAAAGACAACCCCCCTACGAATCCTCACCTCAAGCTTGGCTGTCACCTATCCCATGATTGCTTTGTTTTGCTCCAACATGTGTCCAAAAAACCTGAAATAACCACGTATTAGCCTCCTAGGTAGAGTGACCACCCTTATTCGTTCAAATGACATAAACATATTAAAAAAATTCATAATCTATGACAAATGGAGGATTGAACAAGGACAATTAGGCAAAATGAGCCCAATAAGTTACCCAATTCGGGGCTCATCATCACCCCCCTGCTAAATGGGTTGCTCATCCTCTGAGCAACTAGTCCAGCTCCTCGTCCTTAATTGTTTTGATCGCCTCCCTCACATCCCAGGCTTCTGAAGTAATATCTTCTTCACTGTCATTGAATCCGGCCTTTCTTTCCACCTCTTCCCACTGCTTATGCTCTTCTTCTTTTGTGCCTCCTTCTAGCAACCCCAAAAGCAAAGGTGGACTTAACTTGAGGCCTATCCAGCTGGCCTGAAGATTCTGCATAGACTATTTGCAGAGAGGCACTCGTGCCAAGGCCTCCCTCATTCTAGTTGGGGTGTGGGATTCCCTGATTTTGAGGCTGTGGGACAATGTGTTCCACATACGGGTGCAAGCATGAACACAGTTGTCCCCCAATAGTCGCTCCATATCCTCAAAATGTGCTATGGCCTGAGCCTGACGATCCATGTACTCTAACAGGGCCTGAGATTCGGTTGCTAGGTGCTGGTGGGCAGATATCAATGCTGAGGGTTCCCCTGGCTCTGCTCTAATCAGTAGTGGTTCCTGTAGTTCCCGGTCCATGACATTTCTGACCTCTGCTGCTCTCTTTTCTTCATGGTTTAGCCATGAGGTCATGGCCATAAGCTGCATGTCCCCTACTGCTGTGTTGGGGTCCCACAAGGTCATGTTGGGAAGGGCCAAATTATGAAAGTAGAACTCTGATAGCTTAGCCTTGTCTTCTGCCGAACTGCTGTTACATAAAGCCATGAATTGTTGGGGGTTTTGGATTTGAGTGATACCCCTCTGTGCCAAAGTGTTGATCTGAAACTGCAGCCACTGATCCCTGAGGTATAGGGCATAGGACTTGGTCGGCTGCCTACATTGCAGAGCTTTCATTGCCCAACTGGCCATGCAGGCCAGTTGGGCCTCCTTCTCTTGTATCTGTTGTTTTAGAGACTGTATCTCTAGGCCTGCTTGCAATTCTCTTTCCTGTAGTTGCCGGTTTAGTACCTCAAGGTCAACTTGCATTCCTTCCTTTTTTTTAGGCTCTTCTGTGGTGTCTTTGGTTGTTGTGGCCTCCTCTTGTTGCTGTTGTTCTCCCAAGAGGTGAGGCCTGTCTTCTTCCCTCTGTCCTTGTAACTGTAGCTGCTATCTAAGCAGCTCATTCTCTTCTCGTAGCTTGGCCTGCTGGTAGCTCTCCACATGCCGTACCCTTGCCAATTCTCTTTGGGCCTCCTTGAGTTTTTCCTCTAGAGGACCTATATCTGCCACCCCCTTGGATTTAGCGATCTTCATCCAAGTGTGGGTCCTTACTCTTTCTTCCTCTAGTGCTAGGAAAAGTGGCACTATGAATTTTTGAGGAATGATTTTCCCGGCCTCTAAGAAGTTATAATAAGAGCCCAGGCTGGGCTGGGGGCTTGGTTCCATAATGGTATCAGCCTTCTCTTCCTCCAGTGATGACTTGGCTGCTTTTTCCTCCATCTTTTAGATCTCCTTCAGCCTAGCCAATGTTTCCTGTAGAGCAGCCTTGGCATCCTGTAGAGAGGCCTCCAAGTTCAATTTTTCCATCCTTTCTTTCCATGTGGATGTCTTCGGGCTTCCCCGCTCATATGTGATGGACGTCGTCTATTTGGATGGGGTGTCTTCAACTGTAATTGGTCCTTTGGACTGTTTCTCCTTTGGTCGGCCAGTTTTAATCCTCGTGCTTCTTCTCGCCTTAAAATACATGGAAGGCTCCCTCTTCCTCTTTTCTTTCTACTTTGGAGATGTGCTGAGGGCGGCCAGCACAGCTGCTGCCTCCCTAGCTAGAATTTCAGGAGATTCTTCCTTCCCTTGCCCTTTTTTTAGACTTCCTGTAGAAAGTCCTGTGCTGACTGGTTTCTGGCTTCCTGTAGAAGCAATTTTTGGACTTCCTGTAGAAATGGCCTTCTGGCTTCCTGTAGAACCAGTTGGCACTGTTTTGGCTTGCTTGGCTAGGGGTGCCTTCTCCTTTAGCTTGGCTGTGGATGCTTTAGGTGTGCCTTCACTTGCTTGGACTCTTTCAGTCCTTTCTGCCCTGCTCTGCAATCTCTTCTCCCTGGGTGTTTGTGTCATTTTTCCACCCACTGTTTTGGCCTTAGCAGCTTGGCCTTTCCCTCGTTTCCCTTTCTGTCCTTGCTTTGGTGGTTTGCCCAGGGTTTCCTGACCCTTGGCTTTCTTTTCTGCCTCAATGTGCTCCTTCTCCTCGCTACTGGAGGAAGTGAGTTCCTCGGCCAAAATTCGGATGTCATCATCCTTAGACATATTGCGAAAAATCTCCCAGGAGAGAGGGACAGTGTAGGTATGGAGTGCATCTTCTACTAGGAGCTTGATAAGCCCATGATGGGCCAGCTGGTCTGGTGTCCCGTCCCTCCAGCTTTGTGGCACACTCAATCAAGGATTGCAGGAGGAAGTAGGGGATGCTCAACTTTTGTTCTGTGGGCAAATCCATTTTGTGCTTGAGTTCAGTTAGCAAACGAAAGTGATAACCATATACAATACTGAACCGCCCCTCACAGGTAATATATTTCATAATTTGAAGGCTGACTTCGCTCCAAAATGGCTGTAGGCTGGTTCTCTGGACCCCATTCTTATCCTCTGAAAACTGTTCCTCTGGTAAGAAGAATTCCTTTTTAGCTTTTTGGCCCAGTTTCCTCTCCTCTTTATCCTAGGGTACCCCCATTGGTAGATCAGTGACTCTGCTAATGAGTTGTGGGGTGAGCTTTAGGGTCAACCCTCTGAAGTTTACTGTGGCTAGTGTCTTCGATTTAGGCTTCAGGGACCTTAGGAATTCCTCTGTTATTTCATCATCGTGACCTTGAATTTTGTCACAGAAGGTCATCCAGTTTGCATGGGAAAATAAGTTTACCACCTCAGGAGTTTCTCGCAGTTTCTTAGAATCCGAGGGTTCCTTTCTGATAAACCCTCCTGGCATGGTGAAAAATACTCTATTTTGGCTTGCGCTTTGAGCAAAAAGGGAATTCTATGTGTGTTTCCTCCTCAGAACGTTGAAAACAGTATCTCCAGGCCACTTCGTATCAATTCCCCGGTTTTAAAACTCGACTGCCCGTGTACAGAAGGACGACTCGGGTTTCCCTAAACAGAGTGCAAAGCTAAATTTCCAGCATACACATAATCATGTAAAATTCACATTTTTTTTCTCCCACCGGTTAGCCTTGGCAGTGTTTCAACTTCTCTGTAGGAGGAATTTTCTTCAGGACCCGTGGAGAAAATCTTGGATGCAAACCAACGAAGAAAATTTCATGCAACCACAAGTAAACTGCTATTTTGGATTCACAGACAGACTTGCTTTTAATTTTTCCTACCCCAGCACGTCGAATTCACCACCTTTTGAAATATCATGCATGGGAATGGTGTGTTCGGGCCTACTTCTCTGAGAATTGCCAACCTCGACGTAGACAGTCCAGGTTTCTTTGTTATGTCGGGTCTCCTATAGCGCTCCTTCCTGTAGAAAGTTTTTCCGGCTTCTGGAGGACGTCACGGTGCTTCTGGACAAGTCTGAGACGTGGAAGGACGTTGGAATAGGCCGAGAAGCTCGAGCTAACAAACTGCAGAGGACGAGGACGCGTACTCTGCTACAAAAACAGTTGCAAGTGCGAATGACAACAGTTCACCGTGAGTTATTCAGCCGAGCAATTTGAATTACTGCGCAATTCATGGCGCGGGGGTGAGCTGTCCAGGCTGATCCGTTAGCCAATGTCACAGCCATCATTCTTGGGCGTGTCGTCGACCGCCAAATCCTTCCTTCTACCATTCACTGCCACCATTTCTGTCACACTGTCGATTCTCCCCGACTGGACACTTCCTACATGTCAACTGCTCGTCTTTTTGGCATAACCGAGCTCGTTCGGATCCCACGAGGCCACCTGACGGGCTGTGGGTGGCTAGTTGACTGGCCACCAAACTTGTTCAATCCACCCATTTCACAGTCATGCAAATTTTAGAGTATAGTTCATGCAATTCGACGAATAAGGTTAGACACTTACCTGTGTGGCCGTGGACGTGTTTTGCAGGCTTCGGGACGTGGAATGTTGGATTTGCTTGCTGTTACTTCGTGCACGGGTGCTGGAGCTCCTTTTTCATTGGTTGATGCTGGATACAAGACTTCGGGACCTAACCCTCTGGTGGTAAATGTTGTATGCGCCGGCTTCGTTTGATTTGAGCTGCACGTGCCTCCATAGTATGTGCTCCAGCCGGATCAGCTGCTACAGGATTCCTATAGGACATCCTGTAGCTGCTTCTCCTCCTAGGATGCATGTTGAATGATCAGGATTGCGTTCATGGATGAAGGGTCCCGATGGAGCCTTGACAGGTAAAGTGTGCGAGCCTCTGCATGCTTGATGTGTCACTTGGAAAAAAAAAAAATTAATCTGAGGAAACAGAACTCTTGTATGACTGTGCAGGAATACTCAACCAGCTTGTGGCAATGGTGGTGGAAGGAGATGAAACAAGTGGAGGATGGAAGGAAAGAGTGGTTGCATGCCCCATCAACAGATTTTAAGTTTCAAATCCCTCTCCAGAATCAATTCTGGCCTACCCAAAGGCTCTACAGGATGTTTCCTGTAGAAATGCAGAACTTCCTGTAGAAGGTTGAACCTCGACTAGATTGTGTCCCAATCGTGAAAAAAATGAGTGTCCATGGAGGGGGTATATGTGAGGAAGCCTGGTAACTTGGTACGGACCCCTATCCTTGTTTTGTGAGGCCTCCTTTCTGCACTGTATTCCTGCAACCTGCAATAATTCTTCAGGAATTAAACTTGCTTCTTTCTTTTTCTTTTTTTTATTTGAGAGAGACAGCAGGGGCGCCTCCATGAGGTTTTCACCCCTACTATCTACCTTGGGTGCCTCAGAGAGGTTTTCACCCAAGGGTCTTTTTTATTCAAATTCTTTATTTTCCGAGAGACAGCAGGTGCGCCTCCATGAGGTTTTCACCCCTACTATCTGCTTTGGGCGCCTTAGAGAGGTTTTCACCCAAGGATCTCTTTATTCCTTTTTTTTTTTATGATGTTCAAGGTGTGGCCGGAACAGAGGCACAACCCTTCTCTATTACCAGCACTGATTTTTTCACAGTTTCGATGAACTCCTGCCTCGAAAGGGGTTTCCTGTAGATCTTCAGTCGATGCCCATTGACGAGCATGGGGATGGCTTCTTCATCAATGGACCGAATAAGGACGGAAGCATTGTCATTGCACTTCTCCACTATATATGGTCCTAGCCATCTTGTCCTGAGCTTCCCTTTGAAATCCTTATGTCTGGAGTCATACAGCAGCGCCCAATCTCCCGGCTGGAATTGTTTTTTATTAAGGTGCCGGTCATGCCATATCTTCCTCTGAAGTTGAATCACTTCTGAGTGGAGGAGGGCCTGCATTCGGTGTTCCTCTAACCCATTCAACTGCAATAACCTTTCACGTTGAGCATGGTTGAGATCTAGGTCCAGCTGAGCTGCCATCCTCAATGTGTTGTACTCGAACTCGATTGACAGCAGAGCTCTCTTCCCGTAGACTAGCTCATAAGGTGTGAAACTGGTTGTGGTCTTCCAAGTGGTGTTGTAGGCCCAAGTGGCGTCAACCAAGCGATCTGCCCAATCCTTTCTGCTGCTGCTCACCACCTTAGTTGAAATCCCTTCTAATGCTCTATTAGTGACTTCCACCTGGCCCATTTGCTTGAGGATGATATGGGGTGGAAGTCCTATGCTTGATCTTGTGATGAGCGAGCAAGTCTTCAATTAAGTTGGAGGTGAACTGGCTTCCTTGATCAGTGACTAACTCTCTTGGGTAGCCAAATTTGTAAAAGATGTTTTCTCTTAAAAACTCAGCCACCTTTTCTTCTGTCGCTGCTTTGGTTGCCTTGGTTTCTGCCCACTTTGTCAGGTAGTCGGTGCACACAATGATGTAAGACCTTTGCCTCGAAGGAGGGTTGATAGGACCCACAAAATCCATGCCCCACTTCTCAAATGGCTCGAGGGTCACTTGAGGTTGGAG
>APFE031707587.1:77349-98784 GCA_000404065.3 Pinus taeda | reverse complement strand
CTAAACACGGTCTTTATGTCCTCATAAGGTAGTTGGTAGATGTCCCCTCCAGCCAGCATGTGAAGGGTGTCTAGAAGGTCTTCAGGGACTCCTCAGAGCATAACCAACTTCAGAGATTCCAGGTCAAGTGTGCACTTGGCCCGTTTATAACTAGGTTGGAACCTTTCCTCGTAATCTTCTAAAGATTCATCGCTTCCCATGGTCATCCAAAAGATTTCTCCCTTGGTTTCCTTGGACCTACAGTAGTCCCGGTATTTGGTATTGAAATCTTGCTGCATCTGAGCCCAAGTGGTGATACTGTTTCCAGGTAACCCCATGAACTAGCATAATGTTGCGTCCTTGAGGGTAGAGGGAAAGAGTTTCAACATTTTCTCGTCCTCAGCATAGTCGTAAGTTCGACAAAGGACAACAAACTCAAACAGGAAGGTATCAGGGTCTTCAGTAGTCAATCCATGGAAGTGAGGTAAAGCTGAGGGACATATGTTTTTCATTTTCATGTCTCCATTGGTCTTTCGGATGGGAAAGGCACCTTCTATTCTCTCATCTTCTCTTCTACTATTTCGGTTTTCAGCCATGGCTTCAGATGGAGCATTCTCTAACTCTTCTTCTGTTATAGGATCTTCGTATATCTCAGGAGGTTCACCTATAGGTTCTTCTGGCTCACTGTTACCAGAGAAGAGAGAAGGTTGACTCAGTGATGTGGTGGGGGTGTTGGGTAAGAATTTTCCGGTTTTATCTCTGTTCCTACGAGGCATGAAATGGAAAGACTTTTGGTTGCTTTTGCTTTTTTTCTGCTAGTACCTGCAAAACTAAAATAGATTGAACTGCAACTAACTATCTTGCTGAAACGAAAATGTGGAATGGAAATGGAAATAGGAAAAGACTAATCTATTTTGCAGAATTGAAATTGCGGAATTGAAATGCTAAGCTACGCTTGCAAAATTGAAATGCTAATCTATGAAAGCAGGAAATGTCTACTCTACTTTTGTGGAAATGAAATTGCAGAATGGAAATGAAATAAACTACTTAGCAGAGGGTTGTAGGAGAAAATAGAAGAAAAGCAACAATCACCAATACTCTGACGCTTCCCCGGCAATGGCGCCAAAAAGAGTGGTGAGCTCCAGTATTGCAACAATAATGCTACAACTCCTAGGACTCCCTTCTTTACTTTTATCAACCCAGTAGTTCATAACAAAATTGGAAGCGACGGTGCTGTATGCACAAGTACTAGCTCTTGCCGCAACTGTCACTTGGTCAGCTGGCACAAGTCCGCTAGGGGCTCAAGCCAACTTCTATGAGCTTTGAGAAGAAGCTTGTTAACTGATGGATGGAAGCTAATCTCGAAGGAAGCTAATTTGCTTGTGAAAAGAAACTGAGAAACTGAAGGAAAGTGCAAACCCTAGCAAACCCTAATTCTACCAGCTAGTCTTACTGATGCAAAGAAGAGAATGCGAGCTACTGAAAGAGATGCCATTACTACTATGAAGGTAAAATACATGTGTCTAGACTACCTCTATCTGAAGAAAACATCTTTTTTATTTTTGAATAAGTCGTCAGTTTTATCATGCATAGGCTTTCACGGTTCTTGACTGTGCAGAGGTGGATCAATGAGGAGAAATGCTTTGAAGAGGTCGGGAAGGTTAAGAGAGGGCCTAAGGAGTCCCTAACACTCTTCTAGAGAGTTTCACAAAGTTTGGTTATCAAGAAACCTCATTTGTGAGCTTCTACAGGAAGTCTACACGATGTTCAGGAATTTCTACATGATGTTCAGAAATTTCTACAGGATGTTTGGAAATGGGATTTTGGAGGGTGGATGAGTGAGGAAAGATGAAGGAATGGGTATGGAGGTAGGATAGGGGTTTGAAGTGGCCCAGGTATTGGTGGATGGAGTTGGGAGAAGGTGTAGATGGCTGAATTTTCTCAAAGAAGGCTGAAACAGTGGTTGCACAAAAAGGTAGGGTTACGTGGGCAAGATGACAAACGTGAGACGAGAAACCCAGTTAGGAGATGGAACAGATGGTTCTGATAAAGTTTGGGTGGATGAAGAAGTGGTAGAGGTGCTTTGCACTGTGTATTTCCAACTGAACCAATAAAGACTTGCAAGTAATCAAAGTCCTAGTTATACCTACCTAATCTGATCTAGCTAACAGTAAAGTGAATGAACAACAACGTTATTTGCAAGGGAACCATATATATCAACTATGCAATGAAACATTTCAAAGATCTGAACATGTAACCAACTTTTGCAAATGAAAACCGTACATTAGTGATTGCATGGCAAAGCAAAAATAGTGTTTTTGTTTGGGACAGCAAGGTTACTTTGATCCCAGCCCCTGATCCTATGAGGGAGAGGTGAAACCAAAGGTGCTTGTTGGCCTTTTTCTGGAGCTTTTTCCTTGTTGATATCCTACCAACCTAATCTAAACATCAAAAGCATTTCTAACCATAAACAGTGACCTAGTTAATCGACACAATTTAATCTGCCTAACAGAAATAAGTTTGCAAATGCATAAAAGGAGAAACAACGATGCATAAAGGAAAAACAACAATACATAAAGGAGGCCTTGGCTTTCAGGTTGGGTCCAACCCTAAGAGCTACGGCTCCTATAAAGAACTCAGAGCTGATACAAAATAGGACTGCTTGTCATTATCAAAAAATAGTCATCAATCGAAAGTTATGCCACAATGGCTACAAGAAAACGAGCTGAAAGTGACAACACTATAGTGCAAAAAATGCAATGGTTTCAAAAGTAAACAACGAAGACTGAGGCCTTCTTATTTACACATCACGAGGGGCCTAGCAGGCCTCCTAAATTCAAGGGACTCGGCTGTCCCAACTGCTAGTAGACAATCCCTTTTCCAAAATCTGCTTGGCTGCCTTTAGGATCCGTTTTGGTGGCCTGTGAGCTCGGAGTTGAGGGTGGAGATCCCGAGGAAGGGCCATTTAATGTCAGAGACAACCCCCCTACGAATCCTCACCTCAAGCTTGGCTGTCACCTATCCCGTGATTGCTCGGTTTTGCTCCAACATGTGTCCAAAAACCTGAAATAACCACATATTAGCCTCCTAGGTAGAGTGACCACCTTTATTCGTTCAAATGACATAAACATACTAAAAAAATGCATAATCTATGAAAAATGGAGGATTGAACAAGGATTGAACAAGGACAATTAGGCAAAATCAGCCCAATAAGTTACCCAATTCGGGGCTCATCACCGGTGTAGACCCTATGGAAGTAAGTTGGTCACGAATTTCCTACAATCTGAGGAGGAACGGATCTATCTGCTCTCCCTTCCGCATTTGATATGACTACAGCTGATTCTCCAATAGCATCTTCCGCTGCACAGAAGTGCCCTGATACAAGGTCGTAAAAGTATCCCACATTTCCTTTGTTGTGTTCTTTTCAACAATATGCAGTATGGCATGATCTTTGACCCCGTCAAGGATCATGCACTTTGCTCTCGCCATTGCTGCTCTCACCATTGCATCCTCATACTTCTCATTTTCAACTGGGTCAACTGGGATAGCCATGGTTCTCAAGGCAAAGTCCTTGATGCAATGTCGATCCAGGACTGCCAGGATCCTGGCCTTCCAGATGAAAAAGTTGGAAGCCCCTTCCAACCTATCCTAATCCCTCAGTCCATTCATTGCCATTTCAGCTCCTCTTTTGGACTCCCTCTGAGTTTCGACTTCCCTCCTGGAAATCACCCTCTAAGTCTTGATTTCCCTACTGGAAATCCTCCCGCCAAATGTCGAACCGCTCCTCTCTAATCCTCCTTGCAACTGCAACTCGAATCTGGATTTCTTGGCTTGAAATTCGTCAAGGTAGCGACTCCCTCTACCTTGGTTCTGTCTCCTTACGTATTGTTCTTCACCAACAGAATCAACACTTGACCAACTTCTCAATCACAATCTGCCCGTAGCTCCCCAAGCCCCAGCAACTAAAGAAATTGAGCCTTTCAGGCTCTGTGCAATCCCAACAACAGTAAAATCTGCTCCTCCTGCCCACAACATCGATCCTTTCTGGCTGAGAAATATGACTGGGCACTGCGTAGGTCTAATATGCCCCTCTTTACCTTTGCGCTGACCCTCCTCCTGGCTTGAAATGATGGTGCAAGTACTCTGTGTCACATCTTCTCTGCTGCTTCTGCTCTAGAACAATGTTGTCTCTTGGGATAGTTGGTACTGCTGCAAATTCTCCATATTACTGCCAGTGCCTTCAGTTCTCCTGTGATCTGCATGCTCTAATACCATGTTAAAATTTCTAAGTATGACACGTTAGAAATCCCTACTACATTATTTGGTTTAATTTCTCCTACTTGTTTATTCCATTAACAAGCTATTTATAAATATAAATACTGAAATAAACACAAATGCAACCTTAACTCATATACAGATCAACAACTGAAATAACTGAGACAAACACACAAGGGACACCGTTATTTTTGGACAATCGTCCCCGGGAAAAACCCAATGCTGGGAAACCAATGCAGCAAATATGAGGGTTTTAGTATTATGCATTTTCTAAATACAACTACGGTGCCAAAAATGGCTCACCCAATAGAGAATGCCCTCGGCAGTAGTATCTATCATCAGAAACAGATATTTTGGCTAATCAAACACTGGATGAACAACCCCACAACAACAATTGCAATTTCCACTACTCTGCGTCACTTTGCAGGGACTGCGTCACCCTTCCTAGCTCACCAACACTCACTCTACCCCACGAAATTTTTTTCTGCGCTGCCTCTTGGCCCTGCATTAACTCTACTAGCCTCTACAAAGCTACTAAAGCCTTTGCATCAGCTCTCAGACCCTTTGTGTCACCCACGTTGGCATCTTCAGCCTCTGCGTAGCTCCCAGTTGCCTCTGTGTTAGCCTCTACAGGCTCTGCGCTGTCTCTCTAACACTATCTTTGCCTCTCTGCTATGTATTCTCAGCCTCGTGCCGAACTTCCCCTCACTACAACAGATCACTAGCTTGATTCTCTCAGCAAACTCTGCTCCTAAAAATCGAACTGACTGATCAATCTGATGAGTCTTCAACGACCGAGATTAAGTCCCTAATCAACAGCTAAGATTAGATTTGACTTGATCTATGTCATTTAGAACATTCTCACCAATTTTTATATTAATACCCATTAATATTTTAATTTTCCTAAGTTTAGATTTAGGAACCTTATTAAAAATATTAATTATTTTAATATCTCTCCAACCGGGTGGAATTTCCCCAAACCATTTCTAGGTCCTGGAGATCTTATGTGCCTTAGCCTCTCCACCAATTTTCATGGCTAGAGCACATCCGATGCTACAACAAATCAATAGGACTAAGGTCCAAGGGTAACATCCAAAATAGGTCTAGGGGACACGAGCAAAGCTCAATTGTTCTCTCTCCTTCCTTCGTAGATGGTGTACCAAATTGTGTCCCTTCGTAACTCTGGTCACTAGCACTACTTCGTGTCCTGTGATTTCCTCTCCTAGCCCCTCCCTCTGGGCTCCTTCTTTCAATAGGTAACGACATTGACCAGCCACCTTTTGCGTTACCCTGTAGATATCTTCTATCACTCCTCAATGTGCCATCCTTGTAGATCTCCTGCTCCATCCTCTTCCCTTATTTTGTTATGCAAATTTAGGGCCCACTAATAACTTCTACCGCCATTTTTTCCTCCTTTTTGTCCTTCATTCCTTAGACCATTTCTCGGGTCTTCCCCATTTCCCTCTTTGCGTGGGCTGCTCGATTGCTCATGGTATCAGATTCTAGTGGCAAAACACAGGGGTTTCACAAGAGGAGCAATAACATACCATGTGCATTCATATTGGGGGATATATAATGAGGCAAAAATGATTTAATATATTGAGCATATAATAGGGGGTAGAGGGTTTTTATATTGGAAGGTATAAGAAATGGAGTTCAAAGTTAATGAAAAAATATAAAGGGGTATAAAAAATTTCAATGAAAAAATGGATACATACAATATCTAGTGAAAGTAGGGGGTTTTAAATTGGGAAGGGGTATTGGGTTCATAATGGTAGGGGGTTAAATAATGTGATTTTTAGAGGTATTTTCCAATATTTAGTCAAATTAAGGGTATTTTTTAGTATGTCGTGAACGCACATGCTATGTCATAGGTTCTTTGAGTGAAGCCCCTGTGTGGCAAAACACCGTGGTCATACAACATGTTAATCAACAACGGCAATGATCTTATAAATCTACCTCTCGGCCCCTTGAGGAACTTTCGCACCGCAGTAATATAGGACACGGTTGATTCTACTGCAAACTCCACAATATATCCTTCTTACACACTCAAACCAAAAATCAACATCACGCGAAATCTTATTGCTTACCACTTCTCGCTGATTTGCCTCTTCCAGCGTCCACCTCCTTGGTCCGTCGTGCCGATATGTAAGATTAGTATTTCAACCTTTGGACCCACTCCATCAAAATATTAAGAAATTCTACAAAGAAGGTCTCATGAAAATCAGTGTATATATACTTTTGCAGCCATTTTTTCATGATCTGACCCTTATCTCCTATTTCTTTTGCAACAAATTCGTGCTCCTTTTTCTTAAGCCAATGAGTGATCTCCTTCTTGTCAGGATTCCATGGTTTCCTTATCCTTAAAAGATAATCGCATCATGCAGCCATCCCGATCCCGACAATGAAACCATTTGTTGGCGTGCGGGATACTGACAGACTCAGGACTTGTGACATAGTAGCCAAAAAATACCTGCTTAGCATCGACCCTTTCGACAACACCCATAGAGTGAGTGATCTTTTATTCACCCGGGACGCTAATGGGTGACTATCAAAACCATTTTTATGTAGTTCGATGAGATTGTCTTGAATTTACGACGTGCGGTTCCTAATTGATGCATACTCCCATACCCTGCTGCTACTATGCTCTGTGCATAGTGCCAGACCTTAGTCCACCTATGTACTGCGCAAACCTTCCATGACCTTGCGCAGTGTGAAAAAACCTTGTGACCCTTTAACCCTCTGACAGGTGTGCGATTGTTACATCATCGTCATTTATAGTTCACACCGATCGAAACTTCCAATAGTGACGGGAAATCGACACCTTTGCCTACCCAACCAGGGTTAATAACCACAATGCTACAGGACCATACAGTCTTGCACCACACATTTGGTAGTTGATCCAGGGCCTAGATGGGGTTTGTCTCACCATGGGAGACAAGGGAGGGCTTGCATCATTGCTCTGGCCCTTTGCAGGTGGGATACATGCTTGTTCGATTCAGTTGGAGACCCATGAAGATGCTTTTTATGCCCCCACAACCACTTAGGGGCACCACAGGTCGTTTGCTTGGATATCAAGGGGACACCCCTTCATCACTATTTTAGGAGCCCTTCTATTCATTTTGGCACTTGTTGGACTTCATTAGGCCTCCCAAAAACCCTCTTAGTTACTTATCTCTCATTTCGACCCTCTTGAGAAGTTAATTATTCTTATTGTGGAGCTATTTGGTGGGCTTGTCACCAAAAGTATGTTATTTTGCACATCATTTTTATTGTAGGGGCATCATTAGGCATAATTAGGCCATTCGAATCCATTGGAGGTGTTGTTGCACAGATTGTCACGACAACACTCAGACCGGGGGCTGTCACTCTGATCTCCGATCTCTCCGTTTAACCCTGTCTCCCACGGCTAAGGGGGGTAAACCCTGAAAGGAAAAGGACGACCAACTGCGAACCAGTTGATTTGGGAGACACGAAAGAGAAAAGCACTAAATGGATTTGTTTAATTTGATGGACCAGTGCCTTATGGGTTTGATGTCAAAACGATCACTTAACAGATGTTGCAGAAAAGTAAACTGTGCACAGTAATCATTTATCATCAAATAACTTCGAAAAATGCAAGATATCCAGTAAATTCACAATGCTTTTAACAATGATCTGGCAAATTTTAATTAATAGCTTTGAAAGATACAACCGTGCGAATTCGAACATTAACCAGATATCATTATTTCAAGGACGCCAAATCATGTAAAAGATAAACATTAATCTCACATCAACATTGTAGCCTCAGCAAAAATATAGAACATGATAAAATTTCCAGGCTAAGACTTTAACTGGCAAAATGTTTCCACGATGTTTTTTTATGCTTTTCCGACAAAATTTTAAAGCAAAAAATCTAAACTAAAAGAAAATTTAAAAGTCTAATCTAAAGACTAAGGTCCTAAAAAAAAATTTAAAGTCCTTTTATGTACTTTTTTATTTTTATGATTTTTTTTAATTTTTAAACAAAGTTTAAAAATGAAAAATCTAATTTTAAACTTAAACTAGAAACCTAAAAAAAAATCAAAATTATGATCTAAAACTGAAACCCTAATTTTTTTTTATTTTTTTATTATTATTTTTTTTTTATGGAATTTTTTTTTTATTAAATAAAATCAAACTCAAAAAAAATTAAAATCTGAATGGGCATAACGCATAATAAAACTAAAACAAAAGCATAACTAACCCTAACAAAATCGTACTATACAAAACTAAACAAGAAAATGAAATCGATTTTTACTTTAAGCCTGTGCCTACGCTACGTCAAACCACACGACTTGTATAAAACAACAATCGATTTTGGTTTAAATCTAAACCTATACTATGAAAATGACGTGAAACAAAATTTTATTTTTATGCGTGACAGTGTTTAAGAGACTGAAACGTAAACAACAAAAGAAAATCGAGCTATGAGTTTTCATTTGGTGCTGCACCTGGAGTGTTCAAACTTGGATTGTTTATTAGTTGACTGCGGAAACTTACGTGGGCAATCAACAAGAACAAGCTTGACGGTGCGAACAGGCGGAGAGGAACACGCACGCAGGTGTAGTTTTGAGGTTTGACGGCGAAGAGAAATACCCACGCTGGATGGAAGACACGGTGTTTGAATGCAAGAACTGGAGTTGTGTTGACGGAAAAGGCCCACGTAGATAATGTTTGCACTCTGATCAGAAACGCAGGCAGAGAGGGGGCTGCGTTTTTCTTTGAAGAATGAGTGTGTAGGTTTTGGAACAGATGGACACTGCGTGTGTTTACAGGTTTGAGAAAGTCCAACGGCAGTGGCGTGAAGGAGGCGAGGGATGGTTTGAAAAACGTGATCGAAGAGAAATGAAAGACGAGGGTGGATCAGGAAAAAGATTTCTGACAGCAAAGAGATAAGAGGGCTTTGCAGGAGTGGAGATTGAGACCTAGGCAACAGATGCTGATGAGCTGCGTGATGGTTCTGGCAGCGTAATAATTTTGCAGACTTTGTTGACTCAGAGGCAGCTTGGATGGCATGGGAATTAAGAAGGAATGAATTCAAACTCTTCGTACAACTGCTCAAACCTCAGAAACTGATTACCAGTGTAAGAAGATTTTCCAGATCTGAAAACCCCTGAGGCAGCGAAACAGAGGCCCTGAAAAACTTGATTTTTCCACAAAAATTTTATCACAGGTCTGCAACCGGCAAATGGCAGGCAAAAATCCGGAAAGTATACACAAAATTTTTTAAAAATGAAACCCTGTGAAACGATTAAAATTTTCAAAATTATAGCTCTATAAAGCCAGATTTGTGAGTTATATCAAAATATTTTCAGAAAACTTCAGATTGCTAATGAAATGCTTTAGAAATCTCTCATGCAAATAATAAAACAAACAAAATGATTAACCCAAGATCAAAACCAGCTGGGCTCTGCAAAAAGTGCTTATGGGAGTTGGCTGGTTCAGCCGAGAAATTCCCCAAACACCCACTGATCCTCAAGGGTTTCCTGCACAGCTCACTTCAACCGTCAAGTAAGAGAGAAAAAGTAGTACTAGATCTCAAAAACAATGGAGATACCTGACATTACATCAGAAACCCTAATACTACTCAAACCCTAGCATGTGAACAAGATACCTATGCTCAACAATACTCTTCATTAAGCTGTTATTAACGGCTGAAAAATAAAATATGCAGAAATGAAATGGCTCACAGCACTTTAAGAGAGTAACACCAACAAGCTTTTGACCCCAAGGTCTTTTTTTATTAGCACCAGAAAAGTTTACAAGGGAGCTTCTTCAGCACAAGACTCAGATCCAATATGATCTCAAATGACCCCTAGCACCCTATTTAAAGGAAAAAATCCCAATGGCTAGTTTGAGTGATCCATGTCAAAACGATCTCGAGAACCGTCGATGAGGATCAAGAACATCTCTTAATCTCATCCGTCGAATTTTTAATGCATTAAAAATTGAAATTCTCAAAAATATATATTTTATTATTTTTTAAAGTTTTAATTAATTATTATTAATAATTATTATTTTATATTTTTTAATCTTTTAATTTTTTATTATTTTTATTATGGATCATCAAAAACATAGCCTTTGGAAAATTTTCCCTAGGACCTAGACTTGACGCATGAGGGGATTACATTTCCTACCCTCAAGACACTTTTCATCATGACTTTTACAACTTTAAAATCTCAAGGGGGAGAACCCATTTGACATGGACCCTCATAAACCACCCAGTTCTGCGCCAAACATAATCTAGCAGATCAAACTAGGATTCTCCTAAGACTCTAATAATGATAAAATTCATTCCGGCTTTGGGGTCAGGTTGAAGGAAAACTCTGCCGATCATGGATTGGTGAGACGAAAAACCTTCCGGAATGTAGATTATCACTAGAAAATTAGGTCCACCTAAGCAATTTACATACATGACTCAGCTCTGCTAAGATTATTTACAATTCAAAATGCAAACTGGGTTTACAACTTAATATGATCAGGAGAATGACTATGACTGTCGAATGGCACGAACATGTCGATCAAGCGCTATCCCATTTTGCGAATAAAAGGGGGTGTACTGCTTATGGGTAGTTGACACGCAGCGGTCAACAGGAGGATCATATAAATATGAGAGAGCTTCATTTGAACTCTCATCATCACTTGGATTTGGGATATATTTTTGTAAAGATTCTGGACTTGCAGTTTGTGGAATGATTTGGATGATTAAATGCATTTTGATGTGTGGAATATTTTTGCTATCTCTTTTGGAGCTTCTATTTTGCAAATGTGATGGATGGATATACTCTCTTGTCATGTAAGTTCTCTTTTCATGTGAATTTCTTGATAATTTATGTCTAATGGATGGAACGCTATGCTTTGATTTTGCTTGTGCCCTAAAAATTAATGCAAATTTATGAAACACTCGTAATCTTGGCTCGTTGCATATGTTATTCATCTTGGCAAGAAGAAATTTTTTTCCTTGGGGTAGTTTGTGCACCTTTTACCTCGAAACTCCATCAAATCTTGCATATCGAATTATAAAAGTCTAATGTTGTCGTGTCGCTGCATCCATCATTAGTGAAGTTGCTTCTTTAGGCCTCCTTGAAGAGCAAAATTCTCAAATCTTGATCATTTTGACTCCAATCTTTCCAATAGCCAAGCACTGGTCCTAAATCCTTGGTGATCACATAAACGTAACGAAATATAATTCTTTCACCTCTTTTCTCCCTCTTTTCTTCGTCCTCTAAGGATAAGGAGATTTTCTAGGGATTGGTGTGAAATTTTAGGGAGGAAGAATTTTAGGATTCCGTCTGGACAAGTTACTTCATTTATGTCTCATTTAGGCATCCTCCAGTTTTGAACGAATTCCGATGGTGGAATTTCAAATAAATTGATGCCCTAGCTATCACACCAAGAGGGAACCCTTGCGCTGCTTTGACTTAGGGATTTCTTTAAGGTTTGCACTTTGATGTTCATTATTCAAAAACTTTTGTCTTAACTATAGGTGATCATTGGATGAGCCTTTACCATGGTATATCTCTTAACCCTTGGTCTCGTATAGTATTTCTCTCAAGGGTTTTTCATGGAAAGTCACCCTAGCTTCTCCCAAAGCTCACACTTTAATTGAATCTTTCCATTGAATGAGCCATCCTTGCCTCACTTTGAACTGTAGTATGAAAACATCAATCACAAGTGAGGGATTTTGGATGTTTTGATCTTAGGAATTCATCATTATTGAATATTCCTAAGCCCGAGGTCATCCTTCATAGGTCTTTCTTGGGGAGCCTTTCAGATTTTCTTTAGCATTTGAACCATTAATTGAGCCTCTCCTTTGAATGGGCCTTGGAAATCACGTTATAACTTGCCATTGATCCTATCATTCAAGTGATTTCCTCCATATCAGGACTTCTCCCATCGGTGAAAGTCCATAAAGAGCAGGGGACATCGACTGAGGTGACAGTGGGTTCTTGTCCCATTGTTTCCACTTGGTCTAAGTTGCCCCTTTGGAATGCCTCGCAGGACCCTTGCTAGATTGAGTGGTAACAATGACCACCTGAGGGACAAGGGTTTTGGATTTGATCCTCCCACAAGCTTGCTACAGGTTCATAACTTCATAGTGATAATGATTAGGTTGTGATCAAAGGATATCTGCCAGACTAGAAAAGGAAGTCTTAGGATGTTTGTGTGTCTGACAATGAGCCTGGTGTATGACGATGTTGCTGCTGATTTATTCCCAGAAGAAGACAATAGAGAAACTAGCACTTACAGTTACAAAGAAGGTAGCAACAGCCCTGGCATGTACCGGTATAAAGATTCATTATTTGGACAGATCAGTGGCAAATCATATATAGTAGATTTTGAAGGTCTTCCTAGATTTGATAAAGAGCTTTGTCTGATTGAGGACTTTTCTATGGATATTTCAGAGATATTCCAGTGTTTGGTTCTGGACAATTATATTGAAAACTAGATGGTTGGTTCTCCTATTCATGAATGTAAGAATACAAACTGCTTGCAAGAAAGGGACAGCCCAAGGTTATGTACCAAATCTGAATGGAATGATTACAGGTGTCATGAAGAAGTTTCCTATGACCCTCTTGGTTGGAAAAAGGGTTGCTGTGACAGTTTTGCAGCAAGCCCTGTTGCTGCCAAAGAGGAAGCACATACCATGGACTTTGACGTAGTGGCATTTGAAGAACAAGAAACGGATCTAAAACTTCCCAGAGATGAAATTTCAATTCTCGGCATTTTTAATCATGGAAATAATGAAGATATAGCCCAACCTATAGGAGATTTGGACTCATTGATAATGGAGTGGGTATGGGAGGAGCTTGAATCCTCTATAAACAAAGAAATGAGATTCTTGTTATCTACAGGAATACAGAGTTCCATTCAGCTGACTTAGTCTCTCAATTTTATCGGATGGGTATGTATCTTCCTCATTGTTTTGAAGACTATAACATCCCAGGTTTGACTCATGCATTCAAACATATCAAGGACAGGGTTTTGATTCCTCATCTCGATGTTATTCTTGTGATAGAAATTGACAAGGGTGGTATTTTCAAAGATTTTATGAAAAGCACAACAGAAACAATATTTCATGTATAGTGTCGCTTTTCAAGGAGACTACCAATCACCTGCTATATGCAAATCCTACATCTACCAAAAGGCATTTTCAAAATTTCCTTGGAAAGGCTATGTTTGAAGGGATATTATTTGGCATCTCACTTGCCACATTCTTTTTTGAACAAGTTCAAAAAAGGGTATAACTATCTACACATTTTTCCTTATTTGGATCTCGACCTGTATCAAAATTTCCTATCCCTGAAGAAGTTTGATGGCAACGTTTCCCTATTGGGGATCTATTTTGTAAATATAAATAATGAGTATGGTGAACAAAAAGGAGAGGAAATGCCACCTTGTGGGAAGGATGTGCAGGTAACAAGTAAAGACCTTCATGTGAATGAATATGATGAGCCCTTCAATTCTAGTTCAACTAGCAGAGAAATCAGTTCTTCTCCACATGAAAATTTTAAGCAAATGGATCATAATGAATGTTCAGATGGAAACATATTGTAAGTATTGAAAATGCTAAACCAAGTGTTGAATGGCCAAAGGGGGAGCACGGATTCATCTGCAACATGGCAGTAAAGGATAAGTCAATTTACTAATACTTCTGTTATAATATTTCTCTATTTTATATGAGGATTAAGCCTAAAGGAAGGGAGAGAGGATTTGAAGCATGAAAATTGATGGCATAGGCACTGGTGATTATTTTTCTCACGCATTCTGGGGTTTCTCAAGTGCTCCCAAGAAGAGCACTCGTCCCCAAGTTGGAGCCAGATGTTACCCACCAATGTCTAGGGTAATCTTAAGGGTGTCAATCCTTAGGAAGTCAAAAATATGGAACTAAAATGGAAGCTTAGGGTTATTGCATGTGGTAGAATCCTTGAATGGCATCCACAAAATTATCGAGATGTTTCCAGCAGAGTTGTTATCCTTAGGGAAACAACTTTGAGTAGCTTATTTATTAGCTACAGAGAGACTGCCTGGGATCCTATTACTCCTATTTTTGTGAATCAGAAAAACATTTCTGTCCATTCCTAGTATTTTTCATTAGTCCTGGAGAAATAGGCCTTCAACCAAGGATGATTAGCTAGGAGAGATGTATATATAGGGTTACCTAATGAGACAATGCCATCATCATTTATAACTTAGACAAACCCTGGATGACTATGGGAGTGAATTTATTGATTGTATTGTGGTTGATAATGAGCAAGCTGCATATTGTAAACCGTGGAAAGAATCCTGAGCATGGTATGAAGATTATGGCCAGTTCATAGTGGAAATATGTTGTGCACTATCTCAAGGGATATGAATATGAAAGTAAGATCCGGACAAGCATCCTAGGGTGAGCAAGATATCAACTCTATTATGTACAACAGTTTAAGAAAGTTGTGTAGAGAAGGCAGAATGTTCATCTTCTATGTACTAGAATGCAGACAAGGACCAATTTCAGCCTTCGTTGAATCAGGCCCAGTGCAGAAATATATGAATAGAAGCCATAGACTTGAAGAGTTTGGCCCTCAGGAACACT
Source organism: Pinus taeda (assembly GCA_000404065.3). NCBI lineage: Eukaryota > Viridiplantae > Streptophyta > Pinopsida > Pinales > Pinaceae > Pinus > Pinus taeda. The sequence continues at coordinate 83,933 of APFE031707587.1, read as the reverse complement.
CCCATTCTTAGGACATAATTACAGGAGTTATCAGACAGAGACGTGGTACCTAGGATCATTCTGCATGTTGATTGTCTTACCATTCATGTATTTGGTGGCTGGTCCATTAATAAATAGAGGTGAGATCCTTACTCTAGCTACAAAGTATTCTTGACCTGTTGTCTAGTGCATAAGGTATAGCACTTGATTTTGCGGTAGTATTGCAGCTAGTTTTGTTTGGACACACACACACACACATATAGGTTCACTGGAAACAGTTTTTATTCCAACCTCACTACTTAAATTTTAATAAAATTAGACTAGACCGACCCATGGTGAAATGCAGAATTAATTTGGAAGCTGAAACTCAAGGCCAATCTAGTGTGTAATTATTAATTTTCTGACTTAAAAGGAAGAGGCCTGGGGCATGTTGCCTCAAAATCTAGCAGGTCTTGTGAGGATGGCTCACAAGACAAGAGCTAAATTAAGGGACAACAATGAGGTGTGGTGTACTGTCACCACAACCACTACCTCCTACTCTTTTGTGGACTCTCACCACTAGGGAGGCTTCCCTATATTATGTCACATAAGGATTTCTCAAGTACTAGGGTAAGCTGACAAATATAGGCTTAAGAAGGGCTGCTCTTCCTAAGGACAAGGCTTAGTTAACACAATAAGGAAATTTACACCCTCCAAATTGCCTAATTAGGGTACAATGTGACCTAGGGCAAGGTTAATAGGACTACCTAGGATCACAAGGCCAAGAAAAGGCTCCCAATAGATGTTTACCTTCAATTTATGGAACAAAAAGCCTTCAATAATCCCGAAGTTGAAGCCTAGGGAAAACTAGGGCTTTTCAGGGCAAAATCTACCAAGGGCAAGGGACATTTTCCCTGGAATAGAGAATTAGCCACGAGAATGACTTGATTTTGAGGTGTATACCTCACCTCCACATGTTTAATCCTCTACCAAGGAACACTTCAAGCCCTAGTTGAGAAATGTGCCCTAGCCTTAGCTAGTAGCTTATATTGAGGTCGAAAATCAGGTTTTAGAGGAGAAAACTGAAATTTATGATGAGTGTCAAGGTGATAAACCATGTAACAAAGGTCAGTGTCTTGACCTTGGTTGATGGATTCTAGGGGATTATTAAAGATCACTGAACCTTGGCAAAAGAGTAAGGAAATATGAAACCCTAGGTTTCAAGCCATTCTATTTGTAATATAGAAATGCCAATGGGGAGATCTCATTGAAATGTTCACCCATGGGATTGCCATTCACATTATATAAGTGGGTAATGCATTCAATACTATCATCAAGGGTTCATAAAATAATTTTCAGCCATGAGTTTGCACATAGAAAACCTAGATAATCAATCATTCCATACAATAGCCACAAAATAACAAATATTTATCAAATACAAGGTACACTTACAAAACATAATGCATGAACTAGTTATTTATTGCTTCAAAATGAAATATCCAAAGCCAAAGAATAGCTCTGTTAGCAAAATCCACCATATATCACATCTCCACAAGATACAAGTCACAATTCAGCTAGGCCCAATTCTCCTAGAGGGCTGAAATTTTGAAATTTCTAAGTCTGACACATCAAAAATCCCTACTGCATTATCTTGTTAATTATCTCCTACTTGTTCTTTCCATTAACAAGTTATTTATAAATATAAACACTGAAATAAACACAAATGCAGCCTCAACACATATATAGATCAACAACTGAAATAACTGAGACAAACACACAAGTGACACCATTATTTTTTTGACACAACAGCCCCTAGAAAAACCCAATGTGGGAAAATTGGTGCAACACAGAGGGTTTTATTATTATGCAGTCTCTGAATACAACTAGTGTGCCATAAATGGCTCACCCTTCAGAGATTTTCCTTGGTAGAAGTACCTTTCCTCGGAGACAGATATTGCGGCTAATCAACAATTGGATGATTGATCCCACAGCAACTTAGACAGTTCCTTAGCTGGACAGCGAAAGTTGCTCCAAGTTCCTTCCGGAACTGTCACCCTCTACGGCTCTACATCTGCCTCTTAGCTCCCAGTCTGCCCCCCTAAAAATTCCTCGGTGTTAACTCTTTAGCCCTGCATCAGCTTTGTTAGCCTCTACGCAACCTCTACTACCTCTGTATCAGCCTCTTGGCCTTCTGCATCAGCCTCTTGGCCCTCTGCGTCACCTGCGCTGGCCTCCTTAGCCTTTGCGTCAGTCCTGGCTGCCTCTGCATCAGTCTTGGCTGCCTCTGCGTCAGCCTTCCTAGGCTCTGCATTATCTCTCCGACACTTCCTTCTCCTTTCTAATATGTATTATTGGCCTTTTATCGAACTACCCCTCGCTGCAACAGATCACTAACTCGATTTCTCAGCAAACCTTGACCCAGAAAATTGAATTCTTGATCAACTTGGTGTACCTCCAACTCACCCTCAAGCCTCCTCTTATACTTTTCCCATTGACAATTCAATGGTCGAGATTAAGTCCCTAATCAATGTATAAGATTGGATTTGGCATGATCTTCGTCATTTAGAACTTTCTCACCCATATTATATTAATACCCATTAATATTTTAATTTTCCTAAGTTTAGACTCAGGGTCTCATTAAAAATATTAATTATTTTAATATCTGTCCATCCGGGTGGAATTTACCCAAACAATTTATGGGTCTTGGAGATCTCATGTGCCTTACCCTTTCCACCAATTTTCATGGCTAAAGCACATCTGATGCTACCAAAAATCAAAACTCCCTCTTAGAGAGGAATGTGCTCTAGCAATGCTTCACTATAGAAACATCACACTGATCATCCGCATTGGTACCTATGCTGATGCTTGGCCTGCTATGTCACATCCTATCCACTGTTGCTCCTTGTACTGCTGCCCATGACACTGCCACTGCCACTGCTACATCTGTACTGGAACTCCCTCTCAATACGCTGCCCATGCTGCCCCTAGCACTGCCACTTCTAACTGTTGCACTGCAACTCAGTTATCGAGAAGTAGGTAACTGACTTCCCCCAAATACTGACATCCCAGTCAGTGTAGAAGCCTCGTGATGCTGAAGCTACATTTGCTGCTAACCCGTGCTCCCTCTGTTGCCACTGCGCTACTGCAAACACCTATGTGCCTCTCGCATTGCTGCAACCTCTACTGCGCTGCTATAGACTTCTGCACTCTAGACTTGCCTTGCTTCTCCTCCACACTTTGCTCCACCCGAGATCTATCATCATGCTACTGTCATTACGGGCTCCTGTAGCCAGATGTGATCCAAGAGTTTGGGCACTTCAAGGATCCTGCCCCTAGTATGTAGTCCTCCCCACTACAAATCGATGGCTCCCCACCTCTTCTCTAGAGGCACATGAGCACTCATGGCACAATCCTCATCAGTCTCGACCTCTTTCTCCGCCTTAGTTGGAGTTGCCTTAGAATCGGAAGCCTCTCCCTTGTTTTTCTTCCTGGGACACTAGGATGCATAATGTCCCAGCTCCCCACAATTGAAGCACTTGACCTTGGAGATGTCCTTCTTCTTCCTCTTACCTTGTTGTCCTGCAGATGCTAGAGTTGCATCCTCCTCCACCTCTTTCTTGATTCGACCTTCCTTGCCACTACTCCCCGCCTTGGTCATCCTCTTGATCTCTTCCTGGCGAAGAGCTGCCCACATCTCCTCCCAAACTGGAAGAGTAGCCCTGCCCAAAATACTTTGGACAAATGTCTTCCACTCCTCTGAGACTGCATTCAGGGCAGTCCTGACCATAAATTCTGGATCCGACGCAGATCCCACGGAAGTAAGTTGGTCATGAATCTCTTGCAACTTGAGAAGGAATGGGTCTATCTTCTCTCCCTTCTGCATCTGATATGACCACAGTTGATTCTCCAATAGCATCTTCCATTGCACGGAAGAGCCCTGGTATAAGGTGGTCAAGGTGTCCCACATCTCCTTTGTTTTGTTCTTCTCAACAATATGTGGTATGACACGATTTTTGACCCCGTCTAGGATCATGCACTTCGCCCTTGCCATTGCATCCTCATACTTCTCGTTCTCAGTTGGGTCAACTGGGATAGGCATGGTTTTCAAGGCAAATTCCTTGATGTGATGTCGATCTAGGACTGCCAGGATCCTGGCTGACAAAGTTGGAAGCCCCGTCCAACCTATCCCGATCCATTTCAGCTCCTCTTCTGGACTCCCTCTGAGTCTCGACTCCCCTCCTGGAAATCTCCCTCTAAGCCCTGATTTCCCTTCTGGAAATACTCTGGCCAACTGTCGAACCGCTCCTCTCCAATCCTCCATTCAACTGCAACTTGGATATGGATTCCTTGGCTAGAAATCCGTCGAGGTAATGACTCCCTCTACCTTGGTCCCGCCTCCTTAGACATTGTTCTGCTTCGACAGAAATAGTGTCCCACAAGCTCCTCAAATCACAATCTTCCCATAGCTCCCCAAGCTCTGGAAAACAAGGAAATTGAGCCTTTCAGGCTCTATGCAATCCCGACAACGGTTGAATCTGCACCTCCTGGCCATAGTGTCAATCCTTCCTAGATGAGAAAGATGACCGGGCACTGTGTAGGTCTGATCTGCCCCTCTGCCTCTGCACTAACCCTCCTCCTAGCTCGAAATGATGACGCAGGCTTTGCGTCACTTCCTCCCGTGCTTCTTCTGCTCTGGAACAACGTTGTCTCGGGACAGCTGCTACTGCTGCAAATTTTAGATTTCTGTTGGTGCCTTCATTCCTCCTTTGATCTGCAATCCTCTGATACCATGTTGAAATTTCTAAGTCTGACACATTAGAAATCCCTATTGCATTATCTAGTTTATTATTTCCTACTTGTTCTTTACATTAACAAGTTATTTATAAATATAAATATCGAAATAAACACAAATGCAACCTCAAAACATATACAGATTAACAACTGAAATAACTGAGCCAAACACACAAGGGACACCATTATTTTTGGACACAATAGTCCCCGGAAAAACCTAATGTAGGAAAACCGGTGCAACAAATATGAGGGTTTATTATTATGCAGTTTTTGAATACAACTAGGGTGCTAGAAGTGGCTCACCCTTCAGATATTTTCATTGGCGGAAGTACCTATCCTTGGAGACAGATATTTCGGTTGATCAACAACCAGGTGATTGATCCCACAACAACTTAGACAGTTCCTTAGATGGACAGCGAAAGCTTCTCTAAGCTTCCTTCCGGAACTGCATCACCCTCTACGGCTTTGTGTCTGCCTCTCAGCTCCCAATCTTCCCCCCAAAAAATTCCTTAGCGTTACCTCTTCAACCCTGTGTCAGCTCTGCTAGCCTCTATGCAGCCTTTGCTACCTCTGCGTTAGCCTCTTGGCCTTTTGTGTCAGCCTTTTGGCCCTTTGCATCACTTGCGCTGGCCCCCGTAGCCTCTGCGTCAGTCTTGGTTGCCTCTTTGTCAGCCTTTCTAGGCTCTGCGCTATCTCTCCGACACTTTCTCTGCCTCTCTGATATGTATTCTCGGTCTTCTGCCAAACTGCCCCTCGCTGCAATAGATCACTAATTCGATTTCTCAGCAAACCCTGCCCCAGGAAATTGAATTCTTGATCAACTTGGTGTACCTCCAATTGACCCTCAAGCCTCCTCTTATATTTTTCCTATTGACGATTCAATGGTTGAGATTAAGTCCCTAATCAATGGCTAAGATTAGATTTGGCTTGATCCTCATCATATAGAACTTTCTCACCCATATTATATTAATACCCATTAATATTTTAATTTTCCTAAGTTTAGGCTTAGGGTCTCATTAAAAATATTAATTATTTTAATGTCTCTCCATTCGGGTGGAATTTCCCCAAACGATTTATGGGTCTTGGAGATCTCATGTGCCTTAGCCTTTCCACCAATTTTCATGGCTAAATCACATCCAATGCTACCAAAAAATCAACACTCGCTCTTAGAGAGGAATGTGCTCTAGCAATGCTTCACTATAGAAACATCACATTGATCTTCCGCATCGGTACTTGTGTTGATGCTTGGCCTGCGACCTCACATCCTATGCACTATTGCTCCCTGTACTGCTGCCCACGACACTGCCATTGCCCCTACTACATCTGTACTGCAACTCCCTCTCAATATGTTGCCCATGTTGCCCCTAGCACTACCACTGCTAACTGTTGCACTGCAACTCAGTTATCGAGAAGTAGGTAACTAACTTCCCCCAAATACTGACATACTAGTTAGTCTGGAAGCCTCATCATGCTGAAGTTAGCTTTGTTGCTAACCCGTGCTCCCTTTGTTGCCACTGCGTTGTTACAAACACCTTTGTGCCTCTCGCACTGCTGTAACCTTTATTGCGCTACCACAGACTTCTGCACTCTAGCCTTCCCTTGCTTCTCCTCCACACTTTGCTCCACTCGACATCTGTCATCATGCTACTATCGTTAAGAACTCTCGTAGTTGGATGTAACCCAAGAGTTTGGGCACTTCAAGGATCTTGCCCCTAGTATGTAGTCCTCTTGACTACAACTCGATGGTTCCCCACCTCTTCTCTAGAGGCGCATGAGCACTCATGGCACAATCGTCATCAGTATCAGCCTCTTTCTCCGCCTTAGCTGGAGCTGCC
>APFE031707587.1:41980-64939 GCA_000404065.3 Pinus taeda | reverse complement strand
TGTGAGCGGTGTCCTTTTGGTGTTCTGTCTAAGGAACTTACCCTGTAAATTCCTACATGGTATCAAAGCTATTTGAGGACCACACAAATGATCAGGTTGCAGACATCTTCACAAAGGCTCTCACAGAGGAAAAGTTTACTAAACTTTGATTTATGGTTGGAGTTCAATAAGTTGTCACAAGGGGGGATAGGCTCTAGTGCCTCCTTCCTTCTCCTATTGTGTCATATTTGTAAATCCTTCAATCCTATCCCAAGTTGTTCTTAAGGGGGGATGTTAGGATATTCCGACACATAGGAAATAGTTAAGTTCAACTTGGTCTAGTATAGAGTTAGGTATAGAGTTAGGTAAAGTGTGTTTCTTTACCGTTGTACATTTTGTAACTTACAATCCGACGGTCACGATATGTAGTGATCCGACGGTTCATTCTCTCCTCGGTATTACCGACACTTGATCCGTGGCTTGACACCCGATTGGTCCATGAATTCTATTTAAAGCGCATGGAGGGTCATTTGTAGGTTAACCGTGCATGAGAGAAGCTTATGTAAATTTTCATTCTTTTATTAATAAATTGCCTGTAGTAGCCACGTTGGCGCAGGCCGTGGACTGTTGCCCTCTCTGAGGGTTTTAACCACGTCAAAATACTGGTGTATTGATCTGTGATCTGTTTGTGAGCGGTGTCCTTTTGGTGTTCTGTCTGAGGAACTTACCCTGTAAATTCCTACAGGGTGCATCAAACCAAGGCATTCGACACAAAGGAAAAGTTTATTTTGGTGAATGAGAAGCAGTGCAAGGGGATTTTTTTAAGGCGCAGACAGGGAAAAAAGAGGAGACAATCACAGAGAACAAAATTCACTTGGATCCTATCGAAATCAATTAATAGTATTGCAAGTGTCACGACCAAGTTACAGTCATTAGTAGAGGAACCGGAAGGGTTGATGGTGGTCAACATTAAAAATAAAAACAAATCGATCTTATCGACACATGAGGGATCTACTCCAATGTAGGGTGAAATCAAAGTTACACCAACAAATAGAGAAGAAAAAATCATGGACACATGGCCCCACAGCCACTCCGTTGTTATGGTCATCTAAGCTCTATGTATGCGAACTCATAAGAATGAAAAAAAGAATTGAATTCATTGAGCTAAAAGGGCAATTCGATGATCTTAAGTTAAAATAAATTTCAGAGGCCAATCAAAAACTTGGAAAGGAAAACAATATCCTCAAAGAGCAGGTAATAAACTTACGAAGTAGCATGGAAAGAGGGCAGCATGAATTGGTCACATTGAAACGAGAATTAGAGTAAGTGAAAGTAGTAGAGGAAAAAGACATAAGGACAAGGACAGCTAACGAAGAAATTCAGATGGAAGAGTTTCAGTGAACAATGGCAAATAGGGTTATGAAAGAAAACAAAATAAGACAAGTAGAAGAGGCTAAACCCTGGGCTCAAATAGTAAAGGAACCATTGGTTGAGCCAAAAGAAACCATGGAGAGACAAATCAAGAGGAAAATAAAAGAAGAAAAAGATAGACAACACATGGCAACAAATTTCATCATCAAAGGTTGGGAGGATTATGGAGAGAAAGAGAGGATAGCTAATTTAACAAGGCATTTTCTCAAGGACGAATTGAAATCGACAAGTTATATTCAACAAGCAAATAGGATAGGTAGGAAATCAGAAGCGGAAGGAATAGACATGTGAGAGTTACTTTAAGACGCACAGAAGACAATAGCTATTCTAAAAAATAAGGGGCTACTTAGAGGCATTTGCATTTATCTAGACGATGACTTGACATGCGACCAATAGGAAGATCGAAGGAAGGAAAGCGAGAAGGTGAAATCGGCAAGAGAAGCAAGAAAGTGGGCATGGCTAAAAAATGGGAGAGCCCAAATCAACGAGCGTTTAAAAAATCACAAATAGGGATTTGGGCCCCCCCAAAAGTATCTAAGCATGGTAAGTTGGAACTTTAGAGGTTTTCCATGGAGGAGAGGACCGGGATTGGGGCCCACAGAAGAAGGGAAGACATCATTATCCTTTTAGAAACCCATGGCATGAGGGTTGCAAGGTTCCAGAATATGAAGGTTTCAATAAGGCTTTAGTGTGGAATGAAGAAACGGGAACAGGTAAAGGGCACGGAGGGATCACAGTTCTAATAAAAGAAGTATGAAGCAAAATAGTAAAAGTGGAAAAAGAAGATCCAAATAAGCAATTTATATGGTTGAGTATAACTAACAACAAAGTAACATTAAGGCGCATGTTACTTTGCCCCAAAAAACTCAAAGTTCTACAAGAAGTCAAATTTAGATAACAAAGACCCTTTTGGTGCTTTGAAAAGGGATATCTCTGCCTTCAAGATGTTAGGAGATTAGTGTTAATTGGGAACTTTAAATCTAGGACAGCGAACAATTAGTCTATTCAATTGGGAAGTGATGAGAATATGGACAACAACCTCCTTTGGTTAGAGGAGATTAAGGATCATGCATGGACAAGGACCTCTCAGGATGGGAATGGGAGTGTGTCCCACTTTGGCATTGAGTTGTTAGGCTTATGTAGCCTCTACGACATGGTTATTTGCAATGGCATGAAAGCTTGGCCAAGATCTGATAGCATCACATGTAAAACTTACAATGGTCAAACTGTGGTGGACTATGTGATACGCTCCCAAAGCTTGATCTGTAATTTGTTGAATTTCAGGATTGGGGCTTGTACTATTGAGATGAACTCAGACCATTTGCCTCTCTTTATTACGCTGGGCATGCACACAAGTGAGCTATAAGAAGTGCCGACCCAACAATCTCAAAAGAAAGTGCATGCAAGCAGAAAAATCCTCATGAACCAAGAGAATCAAGAGCTCTTTGATGCAGCCCTAGAACAACACTGTCAAGTGACAAAAAATAACACAAATGTCAAATAAGATAGTGCAAGAACATAGTGTTTTTGCAACAATATGTTGACCCCTCTAATCCACAAGGCCTTAGAGGTGTGCAAAAGATCTTGGCCGCAAAAGAAGGTCTTAAACACTTTCCCAACTAATCCTTTGTATGATGAAGAATGCAACGCTGCTAAAAGGTCTCTTAAGAAGGAAACAAATAGTGAAACCTTGAAGTATAAAAAATTGATTAAAACTAAAAAAGAAAGGTACGTGGCTGCAAGAAGGAATGAATTAATTGCGTTGGGAAAGAACAACCCCAAAGGTTTTTGGCAGAAGTTACAACAAAAGACAAAGAAAACAAACAATAATATAGTAGTTGCACAGTGGTTAAATTATGTGAAGCTCCTCTATGAGAGAGATCAAGAGAAAAGTAACCCCCCCGTAATAAACTCTACAACCGAGTTATTTTCAGTGGAGGAGGTTAAGTGGGGTATAAAAATTTTAGCAAGTGGTAAGGCTCAAGATATTGATGGTTTGCAGGCGGAATTTTTAAGTGGGGTGTTGAGACCTTGAACCCAATCATTAAAAGGATATTCAACAAGATCACGAAAGGAAATTTTCCAGTGGAATGGACTAGGAGTGTGGTTATCCCTCTTTACAAAAGTGGAGACATCAATAATCCCATTAATTACCTCACTATTATGATCAATCCTCTTCTTAGAAAATTGTTTGGGAGCATGGAATCAGTAATTGGGCAGAAAAAGAGGGTAAAAGAGCTGAAGGGCAACCTGGTTTTAGGCCAAGGCACTCTACTATTGATCATTACATCACTCATAGGGACTTCATCGAAAAAGTTTGGGACATCCAGAGCGAGGAGGCCTTTTGCTACTTCTTTGACTTCAAGAAAGCTTTTGACACTATCCCTAGTGATCAGCGCTGGAGAAGAATAGAAGAGCTCGGAATTCCAAGGGAGCATAGAGTAGTTGTGCATAAACATTACGAGAAAGTTAGCGCAAAAATCAGAACCAAGGAAGATTTTTCTTAATGCTCTGTTAGTGACATAGGTTTAAGCAAGGTGCCCTCTTTCCTCCACGCTTTTTAGTTTACATATTGATAAGCTGGAAGAATGGGTGAACAACACTAGTGGAGAGGGTGTTCAATTGGCAGGTTATGTGGTGAAGTTGCTTCTATACGCAGGGAATCTTATTCTAACTGTGAAATCTGCTCATGGTTTGAGAGAGCATTTGAAGGCATTAGAGCTCTTCTGTCAAGAGGTGGGGATGCAAGTAAACACTAGCAAAACTAAAGTCATGATCTTCTCTTTTAAGCGGAAAAAACAAGTTAGCTTTATTTTTTAGGGAAAAGCCTTGGAGTTAGTGGAAGAGTACTAGTACTTAGGAATTGTTTTTCACAATAGGCTCAGTTGGGAGACATGCAGAACTGAAAAGATTCAAGGGGGATGGAGAGTTTCTTACCTTCTTCGGAACAGATGTAGGAAAGTAGAATTATGGGATTGGAAAACCAAGAAAACTCTTTTTGGCTTGTTAGTCACTCCGGTTGTCCTCTATGGGTGCGAAGTTTGGGGGAGCAGCATGTCAAACAACAAATGGAGACAAGTAGAAAGAATTCAAAAACACTTGATCACAGAGGTTGGTTTCTTTCCGATGGAAGTTTCCGCAATCATTCGTTTGTTAACATATTTAAAAAATGTGGATGGCATGGATGAACACCGATGGCCCAAGTTGATTGTGGCAAAAGAGTTAAACCATAGGACGGAAAATTTGAGGGTAGCAAAATGACAAGAGGATGGAAAAATGGGGAATCAATTGGCGAGACGTTCCTAATTCTAAAGTGGAAAATAAAAAATTGGGTACTTGAAAATTTTAGGACTGCCACGTGGGAAAAACAGGTTGGCCGTAAAAAAATGACATGTTAATCATTTCAACCTAACATGGTTACATAATGAAAAGGCCTATTTCACTGCCACACTCAAGGGAAAGGCTAAGATCTTAATAGCACAAATAAGGACCGGATCACGTCATCTTAGATGTGAAATAAGTAGATGGGTAGTTCCCAAGGAAGAGTGGGAAGAAAGAACTTGTGTCTTTTGCGAGGAAGGAGTGGTTGAAACCGAATAACACTTTATCATGTAGTGTCCTACCTATAAGGACATTTGTACTTAGTTCGAAAGCAACCTGAAAGTGGATAGTCTATGTGAGCTATTTGTGGAAGGAAAGCTTCACAAGACAACAAAAATTTTTTACCATGATTCCCTCCAAGAGGGTTGTTATGGATAGAAACGTGATTGTATGATGTTTTGTTGGTTGGATATCTGGGTCTGTTAGACCGTTTTGGTCTCTTGGATGTTACTAAAATTCTTCAATTCAATTCAATGCAAGACTATATAATAGCACAAAACCTCAAATCTTCGTACAAAGCAAATCCCAGTTAGTCATCACTCCATGAAGAAGTGAATTGTTCAAATTGAATATCATAGTTAGTCCCCTATTAGTATCAGATTGTGTCCACCCGATATGAAAGTTTCAAACAACATTTAATGAGGATCATGAAATGGGTAATGCCATATCGACTCGTTCAAGTTGAATAAAAGACAACATACAAAGGCGAGACCACAGTCATGAACACGTTATAATGGGCTCATGAGTATGGTGTGGCAACAACGCAGCTCACTGATTTTAGAATGGGTAGCGAAAAGACCATGAAAGAACAACTCCTATATATTATGTCTTGTTTTCTCTCCTCCTTGTGTACTTGCTTCAGGTAGAGCCCACTGATGCAGAAGATGTAGCTTCAGAGAACATAGAGTTTGACACCTCTCTCACAAGTAATCAGACCAAGATTTCTAAGGGCCAGATCTTCAAATTGGGATTTTTCCATCTCAACCACAACGACGATAAAAAATGGCATCTAGGTATTTGGTATGCCCAAGCTTCACAGCAGACAATTGTTTGTGTGGCCAACATGGAGCAATTGTTGCAAGATGCGTCCAACGTTTTTAACCTCACAAAGGATGGGCACCTCCTTTTGTCTTATGGGGGATGCATTGTTTGGTCCTGTGAGGGAAATAGGAACAAGCCCTCTTCATCTGTGATACAAATTCTACTAACTTGGTTGTTATGATTGCCAAGAATAACGTTGACATCATTTGGTAGAGCTTCGACTATATGCAAAATGAATGGTTGTGAGACATGATGGTTAGTAACATCAATAAGTTGTCGAAATGGAGGAGCCCTTGGTATCTACGTCCTAGACCCTCCAACCTGCGCATGGATCGAAATAGAGCCATCTAGTTCGTGCTAATGTGGAAGAATGAGACAACATATTGGGACAGTGGTGTTTCGAATGACAAATATTTCAGCGAAGCAGCTGACACGCCCAGAGTTGGGTCCAGTCTTAGCTATTCCAATCATGGTTCACACAAGGATTTTAATTTAATTGTGTTGCAGGGATTTTATATGGTTATGGATAAGTCGGGACAACATGGAGGATACAAGATGCTAGAAAATAAACATAAGGTAGCAAGCAAAGTGCCTCTCAATGTCGTGAAATGCATTCTTTATACTTGCACATCATCTTTGGTTGTATGTGTTTTTTATATTTCTTGATGTGGGGATTCTTTGGAAAAGTTGTTATTGCACAATAAGACTTGAGTATCTCCTTATACTTAAATGTGGTAGCTAACAATTTGTCTTACCCATTGTTTCTTATTCCAAGTTGAGAATAAACCTTGTTAAACTTACTAGTTAGCGTACAATCCACAAAGCCCATCAACTCCTTCAACGCCTAAACATCGCTAGTATGTATATAGAAATATGGAACATATTTTCAATGCTTACAAACATCCTACATTATTTCAAATTTATCATTTTCCATTTACATTATTTACATATATAATTATTCTCTAAGATCTTAAACGCCATGATTTTCAACATACATGCTCTTGGATTCTCCCCTAAGGTCCCAAAAAATTATCATACATCTTAAGGTTTTTTCCAACATTTTAATCCAAAATTCCATTTTGTATTAAAAAGGTAAATTAACAACGCTTCCATAAAATCTGTCAAAAACACTTTCATTGTTTGCTTTTATCTATTAAATTAGTAAGGCAGAAAATACGAATATTTAAATAATCCAAGTTTCGTTGTTAAGATATTACGGCAACGCTTCATTTTGATTTGGTGAATCTTCAAAATAAAAAGTGTCGGATATCTCTGGTTCAAATCCCTAACAAGAATCGTGAATAGAAACTTACCAACATTTGACGTTAATATCCCCAAACCATGCCTAGGTCCAAGTTGCCAGTCACATAACTCCCCACTGAGTAGCACCCTAAACTTATTTTGTTCAACCCATGGTCACGCTACTAACAGCATTCGCATGTATTAGAGTACGTAGCTAATCTATTTCAGAACTCGCCACCTTATATAATTTTTTCCTGGAACTTCATGGTATATACACAGTTAAAGGGGTCAATCCAAATGGCTTCCATCCCTATAACAATCACAAATCGTGAAAATTTCAAAGAACAATCATAAATCACGTATATTTCAAAAAGTGTCTTAAATGTATATGTTGATTATATTTGATAACATATTGCAGGGGCAATGTATGTTGCTTATCTTTTGAAACTGCCAACACGAATACCAAAAATGAGGATGCAATTCTAACAACCTTTATGATTGAAATCATGTACAAGCAAGCCAAAACTAAGATCGCTCCCAAAAGGACATCAAAAATCACCCATATCATTCACAAAATAATATGTTTGATAGCTTAGGGGATCCTCAAACCCACCAAGTTAAACATTTTCAATCCATGAACATCTTGAGATCAGATGTGCAAAGTTGAGCAGTACAAAACCTTGATAGGAAAAACTGAAATTACGAAATGTAGTCCAACATACTTTCTGTACATTGTGAAACAGTGAATTTTTTAAATGGATTTCTTAAAGTTACCGTTCCAAAGGAAAGAATGAAAGATATAAATATAGATGTATATGGAGTATTTTTAGATTAAAATGGAGTCTAATACAAACACCAGGAAGCACTCCCATTTACAGTGGGCAGTTGATACATCATCATGGCTATGCTGATGGTTTTTCTTTCATATTTCACTCCAAACTAACAAGATATCTCGTTCCTAGTTCAGTAGCTATCTATCATAACCATTAAAGCAAATAATACTAATTTGCCTGATATTTTGTTAGCATTGCAGAGGTCCACAATGATAGGTAGCTGAAATACTGAAACAAATACCAGACAACCTTGATAACTCAAGGGTATGAACTAAAAAAAACCTGATATTTATATGTACCAGAGAAAATGCTCTGAAAACTGAAATCAATATTCACTAATGCCAATGTGTCCACATGGGGTAGCTCAAGTGGCAAGGGCCGTGGAAATGAAGTCTCACCGAACCGGAAGTCTTGGGTTCAAATCTTGGGCTACCCTTCCCCCGTTGAGGGGTACTTAATGGACATGTAAATCGGAGAATCCCGCCCCAGCTTACAAAAAAAAAAAAAATATTCACTAATGCCAATGCATAAATTAAAATGATAAAACAATCCACGATTTTCCTATTTATAACTCCCTGAAAGACCAACAAAAAACATGGTCTGACAATAGATTTAGTGACATGTTCAACTCTGCATGAACAAAAAATTAAGAAATAGTGGCTGGCATAAAAGATATTAATTTAACTGCAGATGGCTGAGGCCCTGTTTTCCCTTTCAACATTAAAATATGGATGTGATATCATTAAAATATTTCAAAGTTTCACATATACCCTTTCTGATTGCAAGAAGCATTGGTACAAACATCTGATGTGCAAGTAAATGTGTCCGTGGAAAGGATCATTTAAGCTTATGACATTTTTAGCACTGCTTCCAGAATGCCAGGCACCAATTGTAACATTTACAATGCAAATTATGCAGAAGAGTCATTTAATAGACTTTTGAATCTTACAAGCATTCATCTAGAATTATGGACTCATGCTTTTACAAGAATTTCAAATTCCTCTCATTACTAAGATACCAAACTTCGGTAATTATTAATATAAACACACCAAGCAAAACTGAAGGCTTTTAGCCAAGCCATGTCTAGCATCTAGAAGGGAAAATGTGCCTCAATAAATAGTTAACTGAGAGCAACACTAGAATGTACTCTCCAGTGCCAAATGATATGTTCTTGGTCAAAATCTAAGACATTTTTTTCTCTTAGTTGCAATACTGCGCAAAAGTCATCTTTGTCTGCGTAATCTATAAATTCTTCAGAGTTGGTGATGTAGTTGGTTGTTTAGGTGTCAGTCTTGCAAGCAAAGCCTTATTCTGGAAACGCTCAGTGTCAATGAAGTAGTAATTTCCATTTGCTTTGAAGGTGACATAAGGCCTATTTGTATCCGGGAATTTAATATCAGAGAACTGTATTGTCCTAGGTAAATAAGTTGCTAGCCATGATAAAACTTCAACCTCAAAGCTATCAGAGCCAGGTTTCCATTTGAGTTTGTGCACATAAGGGCTAGCAAACCAATGGAGAGTAGCAGTTGTGGTAGCACTAATAAAAATAACAGTCGCTCCAACAGCTCCCTTTACAATTACATTCAGCTCAGGGGATGTAAGAAAAGTTATCACAGGACCTAGTGAAACAGATAAGCAACAGGTAGAGAGTGATAACAACTTCACCTTTCTGATTGTATCAGAAATTGGCCCATAATAAACTACATTATCATCCTTCTCATCAGACTTTGGAGGCCCTATAGTTATTTTATTATCATTTGGATCAACAGCATTGCCACTAGCTTGAGAAAACAACCTTGTATAAGCTCCTCTAGGAATCCAGACAGACTTGGAGCTTCCATTTTGAAAGGACGAGTTCTGCGAAAGGTACTGGCCGAGGCTAGAGTATTGGCCCCAACCATCAGAAACACGAGAGCCATAACCTAATTACAAAGCAGGCAACCATGTATCAGAAAATGGTAAGAAAAAAAATAGAGAAACTACACTAACTATGATGAAAAACATAAAAAGAATTCACTTTAACGACATTTGTATGCCACATTTTTTCATCTGTTTTTCAAAATTTATGTATTGGATTCACTTATATCAAAAACATAAATTCACAAACAAAATTGCAAGAACTATTGCCAATACATTATGTGAAATGGCCAACATCTTTTGTAGTGGACACATCTTCTAAGTAGGTTCATCTTTTGCAGTTCAAAGATATGCTATGGTTTCTAAAATTGCTGCAGCATTAACTGAAGATGTATACTATTTACATGGCCAAGAAAGAAATTTGTGAGTATGTCAAACAAAATTTATTTCTCAAGTTTGGCAAGAACTCAACAAGCATATGGGCAGTATGCTAAATATGAGCGCTACAAATTGGTAACAAGATATCAATAGACCAACGAGTTAAACAACTTTTCATTATGTTTTGAAGCCTGAATAGGTAAAGCAATTGTGCTAATAGCACAATAAATGGATTGCAATGACAGCCTACTACTACAACAACCTCCTTTTAGCTATCACTATGTGTATATTGATAAAGAGTTGCAAGCATTTGAAGCCCCATGATTTCAGTAAAGACATCTATTCAAAACATTGCAAATAAAATAAGACATGGTAGGGCCAGCTTATACATCAAGGACAATATCACTGAGTGTGCAGCAAACAAAAGTGAATGTGAAAGGAATTTGCATTCCAAAATTCTACCTATTGGAATTGCAATGCTGCAAACAATCTATTCACCTACAATCTGAGGAAAAATTTTATTGAATAATCCGTCAGTGTAATAACCTGGGCACTTAGAATAGAAAAACCAATATTATGTAAAACCATCGTTCTGGTCATAACTAGACTGTCAACAATAGTTCTTCAAAGTTCAAATCAACTGGATTTATAACCAAGCTTTGCATAATGGTACTGAGTGATTCTTAGAGAAAGAGATAACTGGTCAATACTATTCAATTATCATAGATGGTAAAAGATGCTTAATGCCAAGTGAGAAGAATTTGACCGGTGAAGACTGCATGAAGGACAAAAGGAGGTAGGCATGTTGTTGATGCAGTGTTCCTTGTACAGAAGTTTTTCACCTTGAAGATTTTGAAGAGAGTCCAGAGTACAGAAAGAAGCAGTGATCCAGCTTCATATTTGGTCAATTGTTTGACCAAGCCCTAGCACAGAGTAGATTCCAGATGCAAAGGGAGTATCTTTTGTTTGGCAGAAAACACCTTCCACGGTAAGAGGGAGTGTTGGACTTTAAATACCTCAGACATGTCCAGCGGGACACCATTAATGGCAGCAGGAAATAGAGAAGAGATGGATGCATGAAAAGAAGTTATGACAGCAGTTACTCCAGCAGAGATTCTATACAGCTATCTGTATAACAGTCTCAATGACAGCAAAAGAGTACACCCTCCTTTAGCAGTTCTGTACAACAGTAATGAGGGCGCGGGGGCATTTATGAGGGGGACAGAGAGATTGGGGATTCATGCATGTGAAAAAGCACCATCCTCAGTTTAGTTCCAGTTTAGATACTCTTAATATTTAGCAGTTCTGTTCTATTTCTGAGTTTGCTCGAGTTAGTAGTTGCATGCACAGGCATTTAGGATGCTTTGCATATGGAAAGTTTCCAAGATTAGACGAGACAAAGATCTCTAGAAGAGAGAGAGGCATGCATGCATTACTTGCACTCTCCTCGGGTAGGCAAAACTTCCTCCGAATAGCTCTTTAGTGTACGTTGAGGGCAACCAAGGCCAAGAATAAATCTAGGGTTTAGGTTTATTTCAGTTAAGGTACTGTTGTGCATGTGTCTATATTCATTGTACCTCCTAGTTTATAAAGGAAAAGGTAGGGGAATAAATTTTACTCAGTTTCTCAGAGCAGGAAGCAGTCGGTAAGGCATAGAGTTTGGAGCATTCCGTGTATTTTCTGTTTACAAGAGAGTAATAAACAGTGATGTGCCATGAGTTTCAGATCTGTACATGCAAGTTGCTGTTACCTTCTTCAGCGGGATGTGTTTCAGTATCCAGTAGATTTTAGATTACAGTTTGATAGAGATCTCAGTTTTTATGTTTTCCTGATTAGGTAGGTTATCAGACTAGGACTCTTGAGTCTTACCATGTGCTGAGGACTTCTAACAATCTAGGATTTATAATAAAAGCAGATCCATCACTTGCTCTACTTCTGGCTCTGAGAATAGCACTCTCAACCGGGCATGAAGAAACTGTATTTAATGCAGCTCTCCAGCAAGAAGAGTAACCTCATTGGGATCTGTGCCCTCTCTCTAGACTAAGTTTACCTCGTGCTTTATCTAAAGCTACACAAAAGCAACCTAAAAACAGAACTTCTCTCAGTCTGAAATTTCAATTCAAAAATAGAAGAGTGACAAATTCTGGAGAAACTACTGTTCCTAAAACTGGGTAAATTGCTAAATCTGGACAGCTAAAATTAGAACTACAGTTCATCTTATAATGCAAAACTGTCTTCCAAAATCAATGTGCCATACAGAACTGAAGACTATGCCCTAAGCTAACAGAGCTGTATTCACTGCTCCTGCAACTGCAATGTGTTCCCAGGTCCCTAACACGTGCACCATGGCTGAAGGACACTTCCAAGGTATAAAAATTAACATTTCTAAGAGTTTACCAACCTCATTTTCTTTAAGTTTTTGACCAATAATGTGGTTCTAAGTTTTTCCAAATTGGGAGGTACATACCCCACTGGAACATATTCAACTAGAGCTTGACACATCTTAATAAATAAAGGAGACTGCACTGTTAAGTGAAAAGAAATTGAGAGAGAAAAAGTACCCTACAGTAAGATCCACCTCCTCTTAGAGTCTGTGTTGTAAGATCTTGTCCGTTGGACCACCACTGGGAGCATGCCTCTTCCTCGTCACTGCTATTGATGGTCAGCTGTCAAATTCAACCCTACTCCCAACTTGCACTGTATGGCTTCTTCAAGAATGGAAGAGGTTCACCTCTCTACATGTCCTACATGCTGTTGCCACTTTCTCCATACCAATAGGATCCTCTGTCAACATAGGTTTTCTTTGGCTTGGAGACACATGAGAACAAAATCCAATCCCTCTATCTGGGAGGGCCAACAAATTGCCCTTGAGTAGAAGTAGATGCTCTTAAATCTGACATTACAAAGATCACATGCCTAAAAGCAGTTTCTTCCATCAACAACCTTCACTCTAGACCTCAAATGTTAGGAGAAAGCGCTCCAGTGATCCAGGATTGCTTCTTACAATAAGCCACTCATCGTGTACATCCTTCTCCTGGACCATCTCTCCATTCTTTGGAGTTGTCTGTTTGGGGTTTTAGATTAGTACGCTCTGTTATTTCCTGGTTTTTGTCTCATATAGGAGCCACTTTAGCACTCCAACTGTATACTGATGTTATTGTACCTATCCCGTTGACCTCCTTTTGCGGTCAACAGCTGTGTTGGAAATACTAAGAGGCGGGTAAATCAGTATTTCACTTCAATTAGTTAATTTTAACTTCACGGAGATTTAACTATCATTAGCATCATATCAAGGCATAAGTTAGCATTACATCACATGAACATATAACAACACCATTCAACAATGCACAACATCAAAGACAATACATTAGAGATTTTTAGGTGGAAGCCCTTCTAGGAGAAAAACCATCGAATGCTTCTTAATATAGGTCTTCAAATTCTACATCAATAGGAAGCTCCAACTTCCGAGATTCTCCAGCTACAACTAGAAGAAGGCTGGAACCTCTTGATTTATCAGCTCCAACTAAAAGAACATTCCAACGCCCTAGTTTACCAACTCCAAATAGAAGAACACTTCAATGCCCTGGTTTACCAACTTCAACTAGAAAAACGCTCCAATGCCCTGGTTTTTTCAACTTCAACTGAAAGGATGCTCCAACACCCTGCATAGGCTCCAACCTGCCCTAGCACCACCCTGTCACCCTAAAGTGTTCTCAGGTTCCAACCTGAAGGAAACTCCACGAGGCCCTGCCACCCTGAAAATAGAAGATAAATGAATAAATAGATCACACTGGTCACAACACTTGATTACTGCACCTCATAGCCACTGCTCTCATTGTCCAAACACTGTTGCATCAGTTCATACAACACATTTTGCAGACAGGCATTTCAGCAATACTATGACCAACAAGAACCGCTCATCAATCCATCAATCCCTAGCCGCAATTCACTCTAGCTCAGCCATGCTCTCAGGCCTCAATAGTAATACAAATTCTCATTCAACAATACGTCTTCCTAGCAGCAAAAATATATTACAACTTCTGTCCTTTGTCTTCAACAATCAATATTGACAAACTTTAGTAGCAGTAGTCATCAACACACTCTTTACTACGTCCCACAAATCATCAAGCTGCATCTTATATAACTGTGTCAATAGCTAAGTCATATACACTGTCAAACCCTAGCAGTTATACAATCATACATAGTCACATTAGTAGCAACAAACTCTGACTCCTCGGTTGCTGGTTAAACCCTAGCAGTATCTAGTCAATGCTTTAACCAGTACATTTGATTCACTGGAACTTGAACAGGCTTTCACAATCAATCAACCTTCTTTGCTTAACAAGTCACAACATCCAAAAGCTCCGACAACAATACAGTGCAACAGTTCTAAGAACATCATCTCCTACAACCCTGACAATGTTAACATAACGAACTCCAGTAACAAGACCAGCACTTAATCACTGAAACTACATTTTTATAGTTTAGGTCCTGGACCATTCAATGCACTTCTTTGTGTAATATCTCTCTGTAATATAAGCAGATATAGAATTGGATTCACAAATACTTTCTCAGTAGATATATATACTTCTAGTAACATAACCTTGGCAGCATACACAGTACGAGTCTTCTCACAAGATTAGCTTATATATCAAGCCCAATACAATCATATGTTCCTTGTCAAACCCTAATTCATCTTCATAGACATGCAGGGAATGGCAATTCACTTAGGGTTGTAGCATAGGAACCATTTTAGCAGTTGAGGACTTTTGATTTCCTTGGATGTGTCTACTCCAACAGATCTTGAGAACTACCGCTGTAGCTTTCAAATCATAGACATACCTTTGATTAGTGATATCACTGATGCCTTCAAACTTGTTGATCCAAAGTGTGCCGCTGAAAAGGATGCCTGAAGTTCCCCTCAATAAACTGTTTCCTTCTGATGTTCTTCCTTACTTCGCTACAGGAATCAATTAATTATATTGCCCACAACAATATCACTGAGTTACTCGATATGTCTCTAAGAAACCTGGTCTGAAACGACTTGATCAGGCTTTACTCTTGCTACAGCGATAGAAGAAATATTGATTTGTGTCGCTTGGAGGGTACTCCAAGCCCTAGGGTTCAGGGTTTGGATGGCAAAGCACCACAAGGGCAGCTTGTGGGCTTGGAACCCAAGCATGGGGTTTTGCACCCATTAATGTTTGGGTCAAAACTATGATGAATTTGAGCTTGGGAAAATTTGAGGTGATAGAGCTTGGCGAGCCGATTCCAACGCTCCAAAGATCACTCAAATCAAAGCTCTAAAAATGAAGTTATGAATTTTTAAAATTGACTAGTAATTATTGGTTTTCAAGTCATGTAGGCTTGATGAAAAATTTGTCCAATAGATGGGTCTCTTCATGAATTCATGGAGCCCTCATTTTGTGTATAAATATGAGGTGTATTGGAGTCATTTAGGCATCCATCTTGTGCAACATTCATCCAAGATAGCTCTGAAATTCGGAAGCCATAGCCGCAGCAAGAAAGGGTCAAGGGACAGCATGAGGATAAGATGGAGTTGGAGGCCGAGGAGCAGCGTGGGAGAGGTCTGTTTGGAGGCCGAGTTCTGGGCATGATTGTGGACCTTATAATGGCTGTTTAAGGGCTAAAAAGACAACTGTTCTAGGGCCGAGATGCTGGGCTGCTAGGCCGAGGAGCAGAGGACATTACACAGCTGTGTTAAGGGCAGCATTGGGTTGATTTGAGGGAAGCCGAGAGCCACAGCTTGCTGCTGTGATAGGCCGCAGGCCATAGCCAGCAGCTAAGGCCGTTTCAAGGGCAGCATTGGGTTAACAAAGCCTCCTTGGGGCAGCATGGGTGTGGAGGAGCCTATCCTTGGAGAACCGCAGCCCTTGAAGGATTTTGTTGCTGACTGCGTGGAGGGTTAAGGGCTGAAGTTTGTGCTCTAACCAGAGTTGCAGGAACAGCAAACGACAGTGGAGAACAGCAGCGTTTTGTGGAGTGTTCGGTCAAGTGTTGACCAGATTGGATCAGTTTACCTTGCAGCCTGTGGGAGCCAATTTGAAGACAAGATTGGGTGATCATGTGTCTTCATTGGAGCAGATCTTGCAGTGATGTGATTGGGTACCATTGATCTGATTAAAACGCAGTGTGTTGGTTACCCAAAGTAGCCCTAGAGCAGCAGACAAGAATGACGTTGTTGGTGCGTGATTGGGTGGAGTAGTGCAGCCTTATGTGTAGCTCTTTGATGGACAAAAGAGGCTACTAGAAGGCAGACTGGAGCTCGGGAATTAGGCCTACCCAAAGAGCAGTTTGATGAGCCCATGTTCATTGTAGCAGAATCGACTTGCAGCATTGTTAGGAGGCAGCCCTCTTGGAGTCTCGATGTGTAGTGGCCTTGATGGACTAAAGCAAATCTAATGAGCAGTACAGGAGCGAAGGACCAGCAAAACAAGATATGACATCGAAGTTGCGCAACAAAGTTTGTCATTGTATCTTGTATATCATAAGCTGTTGTATTATTCAGATTTGTTTTAATATAACGAAGATTGGGATTGTACAATATTGTACAATTTTGTTAAAAAGTGTGCATATTTGTGCATATGTGATTTACTGCTTCCGCTGTGCAAAGTAGTTTATGGTTGACATTCTTGGTTTGATAGCGTCAGTGATTTTAAGACTCTAACCTAGACCCAAGGTCGTGGAAATTCAACAAGAAAGTCCTTGACCTTAAACTCACTTCTTCCAACTGAAAACCTCTGTTCTGCCTTCAAAATGTAACAGGAATATACATTCAAACTAGAAAGATGATTGTGCTGTACTTGTCACAGAGTTAGGGCTTAATAATTGTTCCAAAAGGAACCTTAGACAAGTACAAGGAATTAATTTTAAACAGTGATTTAACTTACCATAATTTATTCTTCAATATGTCAACTGAGAGTCCACTAATCCAGATTCCTGAAAAGATGTTTCTGAGCTGACTTCAGATGTGCCAAATAAAGATGCCGTCCTCCCTTAGAAGAGACTTTTAAAGATGACAGGCATCCTACGTCTGCTTCAGAATAGACCACACAAGTTAATCCTCAGATCAGAAGAGAGCTATGAATTTGCTTCAGAAACTCAAAAAGACCAGGCCTCAGGTGGTTGAATGTAGTACGCAGTCAGTCCTAATCTGTGCCTCAACAAAATTCTTTTAGCAGGTCCGAAAAGGTTCAGTTATGCCCTAATCTCAGGGATCCGAGAGTAGACATCAGAGAGCCCTAAATTACGATAATTACCTCAGATCAGGCCTTATGTTGAGATGTGTGTCCATAGAAAAACATAAGGATCAAGTCTGGAAATCAATGAATACCCTCAGCAATAAAACCTTGGAACCAGCCTCAAGAGAACCTGAGTAGTAATCTTGGTCTAACCAAAAATCATATCAGATTAGCCTCAGATATTAATGCGGATGTCCTCTGAAATGATCTCTCAACAGGGCCAAGTGTCCTCAGGGCCTGCAGCTTAATTGTAGCAAAATAAACTCAGAAAATTGTCTTAGAAGAGAGCCCTTGGAGGGCCAAAAACACACCACAGATGCCTCAGCAAAACCCACGAGAGGAACCTCAGAAAATATCACAGACGTCTGCCAAAAGGGCCTAGTAGGCCTCAGAAAATGCTCAGTACCCCGGTGAAAAATCAAAATAGAAAGATGTAGAGATTTAACCACAATCTTTTTTCACACTTGGCCTCTCTTAGAAGATTACGATAGCATCAGAAACAATCAACCCATTGAAGAACCATAACAAGATGACTTCAAACTTCAACCTTCGACCTGCACCTCCAGAATGTTGTGACTACTCAGGGCCGCAGAGCTTTCATGAATGAATATGCGTTGATTTGATGTCTTTGTGGTGAAGACGAACCACTATATATAAAGATAAAAGGGGTCTTCATAATGGAGCCAACCTGTCCAAAAAGGAGGGAAGTTGTCCCTCCAAAGTTTGAAAATGAAATTCAAATTTTGAAATGTTTGGGAGCCAAAATTAATTAGCTTATGTCGGCCTACATGATTTTAAATAATATTTTTGCCTTTGACAAGGATTTCCTTTGCAAGCAAATTTGACTATAAGCCCATCATAGATTAATTTAATTTTCTTTTAAAAAAAGCCACAAATAAATACATCAATAAGCTGCTTGTTTAAGGCTTTTAACGACAAGGTGGGGCTTCAATCTTTAATCAAGCATATCTCCTCAACCGTGACGAGTTATATGGCATGCTACCTACCATTGGAATCGGCATAATGAGGAGAAGCAAATGAAGGAGGCCTTGAGCCCAAAAGCATTAATCTTCCTTGTCAAAATCTTCATCAAAAGCAGGCCATCATGACTATGCTGCAAAAGCTTCACGCCTTTCTAGGGATTCTTGACCAGTAGAACTTCCAATCAATATAATCATAGACGAATATTATAAGTGTTCAAAGACAACATTGGCATCAATGACAACACCATTCAACACGTTGGACATTAATACAATTATCTTATCTTATCTGGGGCCCTTATCTTCTGCTTAATATTTCCACAATGAAAATTTGATCTTGAAATTGCAGGTCTATTTCAAGCAATGGCAGACTCACTTCCAGCAGATGCAGCAGTGATAGTAGCTGTTAGACATGGAGGAACATCACCAACACCAACATATTCTCCTTTCGTTGGAGATTGAGCAGCAGCCATTAATGATCATGCCAAAATTTAAATTGAAGCAAGGACGAGTTACAACTCCAAGCTATGATTGGAGAGATTTCGGTTCAAACTCAGTTAGCATGGATCGAATTTATAAAAGGAGGACGAAGGCACAAGTTTGTAATCATTATTGTTGCACGAGTTTGTGTGAGAGAGCTTCTTGTTGAGAGTGTGTACTTTGGAGGAGCTAATACGGTGTGGTAGAGAGACTTTCTTGCTGTTGGTTTGCGCTAGGATTTAGGAGGTTTTTCCTAAATAATAGGGACCCAAACTGCGCTATGAAATAGGGGCAGAGACTGCGGAAGGAGGTAGGATATCTGTGATCAAAGTTTTTGCAGGAAAGTCTAGGCTAGATCAGCGGGAGAACATCTCTGTTTTCAGTAGACAGATTGCTTTGTATTTGATCTATTTACTCTATCAATAAAATTGTACAGCAAGGAGAGGGTTTTCCTAGTTGGGTTTCCCAAGAAAAACACTGTGTTAATTGTGTGACTGTGTTCTTTATCTCTGTGTTTTATTCCGCTGCTTATATATTGTGGAGAAATTCTGTGCCTTGGTGAAAGGAATTTAGTTTCAAATTATTCATCATAACCATTGCAAAATTTCGCAGAAAATCTAAATGGTATCAGAGCAGAGAACAGCGTAAAGACCAGTGCCAACAAGATCAGGTTTGTGAAGAACCGTTCTTTGGACAAGGAGGATGGTGTACCAAGGACTGAGAGCAGATCACTGTTTAGAGGGAGCCTCTAACTTCTCCTCATGGAAGGAAAGAATCACAATAGCGTTGGAAGATAATGGAGTGGGAGAGTTTATCAAGAAATACAGCCACCACAAGATCCCCAACAGTTGGCCCACCATACTAAGAATGATATCAAGGCGAAGAGAATTATTCTAGAGGGGGTTAAAAATCATATTATTCCTCATCTCTATGAGAAGAAGACAACATATGAGATGTTCAAAGCCATCTTCGATCTATTTCAGGGTACCAGTGATGCCAGGAAGCTTGCTCTTAAGGAAAAGCTAAGGAGTATCTGGAAGAGACAGAGAGCCCATCGTCACATATCTTTCAAAGTTCACTCAGGTTTGACATGAGCTAGGTGGTGTGAGTGTCACTGTACCAGAGAGTGGCCTTGTGAGCTTTGCTCTACTAGGACTTCATAAGTCTTGGTATGGCTTCCAGGATACAATGAGTGGGAGAGAAAATTTTCCCAATTGGGAAAGGTTATGGATTGATTGCATTCAGGAAGAGATCCGGAGAGGGACTAGATATGGTAGATCAACAAAGACCAAGGACAGGGAAAATTTTTCTCTTGCAAGCAAAGGCAGCAAAGCCAAGGGCAAGAAAGGCAAAGGGAAGGGCGAGTCCAATCAGAATGGCGAGAAGAAGAAGGATATGAGCAAGATCAAGTGCTTCCATTGCCATGAGTTTGGGCACTATGCTACTAAGTGTCCTAATAGGAATAAAAAGTCTATTAAGGATCATGTGGCTACATCAGCGGAGGTAGATGTGTTTGCTTCTCAGTTTGAGAAAGATTTCTCATTGATAGCTTGCTTGGCAAGCTCAATAGGCTGCAGCACGTGGTATATTGATTTTGTAGCATCCTTCCACATGACTAGGAAAAGGGAGTATTTCAGCCCGTTGGAGGAGAAGGACAAGCAGGTTCATATTGAGCTAGGAGATAATGGCAAGTACGCGGCCAAGGGAATTGGTATTGTCAGCTTTCAGAGGAAGTATGGCAGCTCTCTCCATCTCGGAGATGTCCACTATATTCCAGGCTTGAAGAAGAACCTTGTTTCAGTATATACCCTTGAGGACAAGGGATATGATGTCATCCTCAACAAAGGTAAGGCTTGCCTCAAGCACTTAGCTTCTGGATCAATGACGCAGATAGGATTGAGGATGAATAACCTTTCCAAGTTGCAGGTTGAGACATGCGCAGCCTTAAGCAGCAAGGCAGATGGTGAGAAGAGTAGAGATGTTGGTGAACTTTGGTGAAGGCGCATGGGACACTTGCATCATGGGGGCGCTAAAGATTCTTCAGCAAATAGCCATAGGAGTACTAGCATGCAGCTTTGACAAGAATGGAGTGTGCAAGGGATGCACACTTGGCAAGTATGCCAAGACTTCTTTTCAGGGCCGAGACAACAAAGCCAGAGTTATTTTGGAGTAGGTGCATTTAGATGTATGTGGACCCTTCTCTTCTTCGTCTCTTATGAGACACGAGTATTATTTATGAAGAAGAAAGATGAGGCCTTAACCAAGTTCATGGAGTTTAAGGCCTTGGTAGAAAACCAGACCAGGAAGAAGATCGAAGCATTGAGTGACAACGGCAAATAATATGTCCAATGCCTTCAAGGATTTGTGTGCGGAGGAGGGAGTTGATAGCACCACATAACCCTCAATAGAAGGGGGTGGCTGAGAGAAAGAACGGTAGTATAGTTGGAGTGGCCAAGGCCATTTTGCATGATCAGGGACTACCTATGTTCTTATGGGCAGAGGCATGCAACATTGTTGTATTTCTGCAGAATAGGAGTCCACACAAGGTGCTTGGACAAGTTACACCAAAGGAGGCTTTCACAGGCAAGAACCCTAATGTCTCACACTTCAGCATCTTTGGCACAAAAGTTCACTGCCATGTGTCCAAAGATAGAAAGAAGAAATGGGAACCCACAAATAGAAAGGGTATTTTCATGGGATATAGTGAGACAACTCAAGCATACAGGTTGTATCTACCAGGGCACAAGAAGACATTTCTCAGGTAGGATGTGAGGTTTAAGGAGTCCAAAGCTCTGAGGGAGTCCTTAGGGCGAGAGCAAGTTGGAGTAGTGGAGATGGAGGAGCTACTCGCTCCTGAGGAGCCTCAGCCAGAATCGCAGATTTAGTCTCAGTCAGGTGGCAAGAGGGTCATACAACATGATACAAAGCAAGTTGATGAGGGATGAGAGCAGGCAACTACTCAATTGGAGACTTCCAAGCCAAAGAAAAAGAGAGCCAAGTGGGTCGAGAAGTTGATTCAGGAGACCCAAGAGCAGGTTGAGACTCCTAGCACGATGTTCAAGAAGAGAAAGCAGCCACAAAGATACATAGGATATATGGCACTTATGAGGTAGCTTCTTGTTACAAGGAGGCAGCTTCTCAAAAGGTTTGGCAGGATGTCATGGTGGAGAAATATTCCTCCATCATGAAGAACGATGTCTAGGAGATTGTGCCACGGCGAAAGAGAAAATCAATAGTAGGTTGACACTAGGTGTACAAGGTGAAGCATGGAGCAAATGCACTGTGGAGAAGTACGTGGCCAGGTTTGTGGCCAAGTGCTTCTCATAGATTGAGGGCAAATACTATGATGAGACCTTTGCCCCAGCAGCACAGTATTCATCCACCAGGATTATTCTGGCACTTATAGCACAAATGGGGTGGAAGATCCACCAAATGGACGTTAAGACAACATTCCTCAACAGAGTGGTTGAGGAAGAGATTTATATGGAGCAGCTAGAGGGTTTGGGCAGTTCAGTAGAGACACACGTGTGGAGGCTGAAGAGAGCTTTATATGGGCTCAAGTAAGCTCTAAGAGCATGGTACACTCATATTGATAGCTACCTTCAAGGATTGGGATTCACTAAGAGGGAGGCGGATGCCGACCTGAACTCATGGTTGGAGGCCTTCCGATCATTCTAGTACTCTATGTTGAGGAACTTATATTGACAAGAGCTTGATCCAGGATTACAAGGAGGACCTTGCAAGGGAGTTTGAGATGAAGGATATGAGGCTTATGAACTATTTCCTTGGATTGGAGGTTTGGCAAAGTGATGGTGAGATCTTCGTGGGGCAGGAGAAGTACACTACATAGATTCTCCGGAGATTTCATATGCAGGATTGTAGGCCCATGGCCACTCCTCTAGTCACAAACTGGAGAAAGGTGGATGCTAGCAGATCAATGGGAGTAGATGTGTTATGAAACCAGCTCAAGAAAAGATATAAAAGATAGATCAACGACTTAGAATTCAGCCTCTTCGAGGGGGCAACCTCCTTTACATTACATAAATGAACAATTCTTCGATGATACAAATGACAAAACCTCCTTTCTATATATAG
>APFE031707587.1:17945-38477 GCA_000404065.3 Pinus taeda | reverse complement strand
CCAATCTGGTTGGATAATAGAAATAGCACAAAACAATGCTTCCACATCGTCATCCTTGAAGAGTCTTCCCATTTGGTAAGGTTGCCATTTTTTAAGTGCATGTAGTATTCCCAACATTTAATTCTCATAAATAGCTTGCTTGAGATGTAGCAGTAAAAATACCCAATCACCTACATCAAAACGTTTTTCACTATGATGTTGATCTACCTGTTGTTTCGTTTGATTTTGCACTGAAGTGGCATTATCCTTTAAAAGTTGGAGAACTTGTTGTTGATGCTCAATGTAATCTTTCACTACTTGAACCTTTTTCTTCTTGATATGTCCTTCTATCTCTAGAGTTTGAGGAGTGGTAATTTCTTCCAATCCTTTACAAGATATGGTCGGATTCATTTCTTGACGCTCAATGTGATCTTTCACTTCTTGACCATTTTTCTTCTTGATATGTCCTTCTATCTTGATAGTTTGAGGAGTGGTAATTTCGACCAATGAATTACAAGATATGGTTGGATTCATTTCTTCTTTCTCAATGTGATCTTTCACTTCTTGCACTTTTTCTTCTGATATGTCCTTCTATCTTGAGAGTTTGAGGAGTGGTAATTCTTGCCAATGCTTTACAAGATATGGTCTCATTCATTTCTTCTTTCTCTAGGGTGGGGTCTTGGCATATATCCTCTTCTTTTGATGTTTCTTGATTTTAGGAGCTCGATCTTGAAATGATGGTAAATTTGTACTCTCAGATCTTTAAGTTCTGAAACTATGACCTGCAGTAGCCCTCTGTGTCCTCCTTCCAATGCCACAAGTCTGACCCAAATTTGATTCTCCGAGGAAGAGTTATGCGAAATCTCCCATAGTGACTTGATTATAGACTAGTTCAGTAGAGTTAACTTGTATGACGTGCCACGAGTCATTGTTTCGATCTTTGGATCTGTAAAATGCATACAAGAAACCACAATCTGTTCTCTTTCTATACCTCTTGACCAAATTTCAATCTGATGCTCAGGGAGAAAGTTATGAGGATTTTCCCCAGGTCACCTGTTTTGAATGTAATTTAGGATTCTGCAAAAGGACCA
The DNA here is from genome assembly GCA_000404065.3 of Pinus taeda. Classification (NCBI taxonomy): domain Eukaryota; kingdom Viridiplantae; phylum Streptophyta; class Pinopsida; order Pinales; family Pinaceae; genus Pinus; species Pinus taeda. Next base: position 37,407 of record APFE031707587.1, on the reverse strand, counting down.
ACTTCCTCAGATCATATCTCCGCAAATATAGCACACAAGGCTCTGAAATTTGGACCCGAGCTGTAGTGCGATGTCTTCTCAAATGGATTTTTTTTTCCACATCGGAAACTTCACAGAAAAAAAGTTATAGCAAAAATTCCACGATGACCTATTTGGAGCAAGGAAACCCTAGAATCCAAAGCTCTGATACCAAATGTTATGAAACCAGCTCAAGAAAAGATAGAAAAGATAGATCAACGCCTTAGAATTCAGCCTCTTCGAGGGGGAAACCTCCTTTACATTACATAAATGAACAATTCTTGGATGATACAAATGACAAAACCTCCTTTCTATATATAGGAGTCTAAGGAGTCACAAAATAACCCAACCGACCTAACAATAATAATACAAAGCCACAAAAATAACAATAGAGGGATTCTATGGGGCACAGAAATAACAATATGTGGGTAATAGGGGCACAACAATATAAATAAGGGGTATAACTACCATAGTAATGGGGTAATCACTAGTATTATAGGGACCCAACAAGATGCTACAATATTCAAGCAACTCATTAAATTGTTGATGTATTTGGTCAACACATGACCTGATATTTGTTTGGCAAACCAGCTAAATCAATTTATGATGGAACCGACTAGAGTTCATTGGGTTATTACGAAGCATGTTTTGAGGTATCTCAGAGGCACAACAGACTATGGATTAAAATATAGACAGGTTGATGGAGTGAGGCGTTGGGATCTCCAAATATTGAAAGAGTACTTCGGGTGGTGTCTTCAATATTGGGTCAGCAATTGTTTCCTAGTACAGCAAGAAGTAGAGATCAATTGCACTCAGTTCAATGGAGGTCGAGTACATGGTTGCCAGTTTGGAAGCATGCGAGATTAATTGGATGAGGAAGTTGTTAGAAAATTTAATGTGGCAGCTGTTAGTTTTTCGTAGCATCGGAAGTGCTCTAGCCTTGAAAATTGGTGGAGAGGCTAAGGCACGAGTTCTAAAGAACTTAGAAACCGTTTGGTGAAATTCCACCTGGATTGTATTTTATTAAAATAATTAATATTTTTAATGAAGTTCCTAAGTCTAAACTTAGGTAAATTAAAATATTAATAGGTATTAATCAAAATATGGGTGAGAATGATCTAGAAGGCAAATCATGTCATGTTTTAATCTTAGTCGTTGATTAGAGACTTAATGTCGGTCGTTGGAAACTCAATAGGAAAAGTATAAAATGGAGGCTTGGGGTTCAATTGGAAATACACACAGAAAGAGAGAATTGATCTAGAGTTCGATTTCTGGGGCTAGGAAGCTAAGAAATTCGAACTAAGTGATCATTCAGCCGCAAAGGGGCAGTGAGAATCCAAGAGGACTTTCCGAAAAATACAAACAAAGAGGTGAAGAGAGCTTGAAAAGAGATAGCGCAATAACCGGGAGAGTTTGTGTTGGGCCGGTCTAGGCCCACACAGAGCCAGCAGGGCTAGCGCAGAGCAGAAAAGTTGCTAGTCACGCAGAATCCAGAACTGTCGGGAACAGCGGGAACTGTCGGGAGAGTTGACACAAAGAGAAGAGAAGATGATGCAGGGCTGACGCAGAGCCTACGCAAGGCAAGCACAAAAATAGTTGGGGTTAGCCAATCTTGTGCCGGATAAGTCGAAATTCTGTCGAGTGAAGTGAGGTAAAACTCACTCAGATTTTCCACTAGTATTTTCTCTATAAAAGATTGCTAAATGAGCATCCTAGATTTGTATTCAGATATTTCTCCTACATAATAATGGAGTTGTCTAATATGCGACTTTTTGGAGATTCCAGTGACGGAATCCGGCGAAAGAAATTGAGATTAAATCTTGATTGTGCATCCTGAAAAACCCCTGGGACGCTTTGATTTTGCAGAAACTAGCTATCAAACTTGCGATTCCAAGAAATTGCTACCGGATTTTGACCGGAAAAACCCACATGAAAGGCTTTCAAAAAGTCACATTATAGACAACTGCCATAATAATAAACCCTCAAAGTTGTTGCACCAGTTGGGTTTTTCTGGGGACTATTGTGTCCAAAAATAAGTGTGTCCTATGTATCTTGTTCTTTGCTTTGTTTTTTGTTTTATGTTTCATGAGATCAAATATTTAATTAGTGTAGGTTGCAAAAGTAATTTGCTTCAGTATTCAGAAGAATAACTTGATGAATGTAATTTAAAAAATCAAGTAGGTGAAGTAGATTCAAAATATCTGCAGTAGGGGTTCCTTCAATGTAGGAATTTTCACATGGTATCAAAGCATTGATTTTGAAACAGGAAGAGCAAATCCAATGCTGAGCAGTGAGGCTGAACGCTGCATTTGGCAACAATTTGAATCCCCTTGAAGGGATTGCGCAGTCCTTGTCGGGAAGCAGATCCGAGGAAATCTCTCTCTGATTGAGACGACACAGTGGCACGATTTCCAATTCGAGAGTTTGCAGAGGCAGAGGGAGTGAAGCAAAGCCTTAGCGCAGTACTTGAAGAGGTGCAGTTTCTGTCGGGGCAAAAATCTGCTAGAAAATAACAAAGACATGTAGAAGGGGAATTTTCTCAGAGAACTTTCTGCCAGAAAGTTCGAATTTCTCACCTTGTTGAGCAGCTGAGCAATGCTAAGCAATGACTAGAGGAGTCAGTTCGAAAGTTGGGTGAGACGACATCACACGGGCTCAGAGATCAGGACAGGTTGGAAGGTGTTTCCAACTATGTCATATGGAAGACCAGAATCTTAGCTATTCTGGAGGAATACAATCTCAAAGCCTACATCAAAAGTGTTGTAGTTGTTCCTACTCACAACAATCAGAAGAAGAAGTACAAGGCTGAGCAGGGGAAGGCAAAGAGGCTCATTCTCCATGGAGTTCGAGATCATGTGGTCTCACACCTACAGGGCAAGGATACAACTCGGGAGATGTGGGAAGCCTTGTCGTCCCTGTATGAAGGCTCTTCCGAACAGTGGAAGATGTATTAGAGCAGAAGTTGCAGCAGACCATGATGCAGAAAGGAGAAAGGGTGAACCTCTATCTCAACGTCTTCAGGACACCAAAGACCAGCTTGCTGTAGTGGGGTCCACTCCTCAGCCAACTGCGATGGGATTACCCTGAATGAAGTCTCGAATGAATGGCAAGTTTTCTTCCAAAGCATATTGGGCAGAGAAAAACTACCTTCATGGGAGGAGATGTGGGCTGCTCTTCAACAGGAGGAGTTAAGGAGGGACCTAGTGAAGGTTAACCTCAGTGGCAGCAGTGGAAGTGGCACAAAGACGAAGGAGGAGGAGAACGCAACTCTAGCATCGAAGGGGCGGCAGAAATAGAAGCGGAAGGAGAACATTTCGAAGGTGAAATGTTTCAGATGTGGCGAGATGGGTCACTTTGCATCTCAGTGTCCTTTGAAGCAAAAGGATAAGGATGAGAAGCATGATCCAAAGGTTGCAACCGTGAAGATAGACGAGGAAGAGTATGCCATGAGTGCCCACGCATCTCCAAAAGGGAGATGGGGTGATATTGAATTGTAGTCAAGAGGACTACATGTGGGCAGGATCCTTGAGGAGTCCACCTCTTAGATCAATTCCTTGCTACGGGAGCCCAAGATTCGGCAGTAGTGAGATGGACTTAGTGTCAGATGATGCAGTGGATTGTTTGGAGGACAGATGCAGTAGCTTGGGACCAGAGACTAATCAACGTGGAGCAAGGTTGGTGCAGTGGGCATAGAGCAGAAGATTCAGAGGGTCAGCAGCAGTCAGATTCCAACATTCATTGCATTATGTTGAACACAGTTAAGTTCAGCTAATTTTGGATGTTTTTCAATTGCTTTTCTCAGCAATTGTGTTGCAATACAGATGCAGTGTTAGCAGTGACAGTGCTAGCAGCATAGTAGATGCAGCGTTTGAGAGGAAGTTGTAGTACAGATGCAGCAGTGGCAGTGGGAGTGTCATGGGCAGCAATACAGTAGCAGTAGTAGCACAGTGTTGGTGGCAGCAGCAGTGCAATGTTGGTGGCAACAGCAATGCAAAAAGGAGGTGCTTCAGAAACAAAGCAGCATGCAAGTGGACATTGTTGCTAGAGCATTTTCCTCGCTTAGAAAGAGTGTCAGTTTTTGGTAGCATCGGAAGTGCTCTAGCCTTGAAAATTGGTAGAAAGGCTAAGGCACATGAGCTCTAAAGAACCCAGAAACCGTTTGGTGAAATCCACCCGGATTGTATTTTATTAAAATAATAAGTATTTTTAATGGAATTCCTAAGTCTAAACTTTGGTAAATTAAAATATTAATGGGTCTTAATCAAAATATGGGTGAGAATTATCTAGAAGGCGGATCAAGTCATGTTTTAATCTTAGTCGTTAATTAGAGACTTAATCTCGGTTGTTGAAGACTCAACAGGGAAAGTATAAAATGGAGGCTTGGGGTTCATTTGGAAACACACACAGAAAGAGAGAATTGATCTAGAGTTTGATTTCTGGGGCTAGGAAGCTGAGAAATTCGAACTAAGTGATCATTCAACAGCAGAGGGGCAGTGACAATCCGAGGGAAGGACTTTCCGAAGAATACCGACAAGGTGGAGAGAGCTTGCAGAGAGACAGCGCAGTAGCCAGGAGAGCTATTGTTGAGCCAGTATGGGCCCACGCAACCCTGACACAAAGCCAAAAGGGCCAGCACAAAGCAGAAAAGCTACCAGTCACGCAGAATCCAAAATTGTCAGGAACAGCCAGAACTATCGGGAACTATCAGAATAGCTGGGAGAGCTGACGCAAAGGGCAGAGAAGTTGACGCAGATCTTGAAAGGCTTATGCAGAGCCTAAGCAGGGCCAGCACAAAAATAGTCTGGGTTAAACAGTCTTGTGTCGGATCAATGGAATTATGTCGAGTGAAGTGAGGTAAAACTCACTCAGATTTTCCGCTAATATTTTCTCTGTAAAGGATTGCTAGGTGAGCATCCTAGATTTGTATTCAGATATTTCTCCTGCATAATAATAAACCCTCAGAGCTATTACACCGGTTTTCCTGCATTGGATTTTTCCGAGGACTATTGTGTCCAAAAATAAGTTTGTCCTATGTATCTTGTTCTTTGCTTTGTTTTCTGTTTCATGAGCTCAAATATTTAAATCGTGTAGGCTGCAGAAGTAATTTGCTTCAGCATTCAGAAGAATAACTTGAATGTAATTTTAAAAATCAAGTAGGTGAAATAGATTCAGATTTGCTGCAGTAGGGGTTCCTTCAGTGTAGGAATTTTCACAGCAACCTGGTAGGTTATATTTCAATTTTCCTTAACCTTAATACTTGCTTGTGAACTTACGTAGTCTTCTTGTGTTCTTTATTTAGATCATTTCATCAAACAAATATCAAGAACATAAATAGCAACAACAAAGGACATAGATATTAGGCTCTCAGCGAAGGCAAAACCCCTCCAAGGGGAAAACCCAGAAAACTCTTCTCTTATTATAGAATTTGCTTCAAATGAGACAAAGACCCAAACCCCAAACCAAGTCCTTCTCCAAGTACCAAGTCAGGCCTCCAACAAGTCCTTCCTTGATTCTGCACCAACCAACTTCAAACTGCAACTTCAACCTACCAACTTCAATATTGCAAGCTTCAACACTATAACTCGTCTTGCAACTTCGACCCTGTAATTTCGGCCTTGTAGCTGCTACATAAACACTAATTCACCTTCCTCCTAAGACCTTGCTAGAGCGAGACAGCTCCTCTCAAGGTCAACGAGGTCAAGATAGAGTATTCTTCCCTCCAGCTACAAGATATTGCACTTCATCCTCCTGCAATTTCAGCTTCCCTTTGCAGCACCAAAAACCCTAGAACCTTGCATGTGTGAGAGAGATAGTGCCCAGAGACAAAGATTTTGCTTCCTTCTTGGATTCTTTCTGTCTCTTAGATCTTCGCTCTTCTTTTCTCTTGCTTTCCAACGAAAGATCGAACTTCTTCTTCTGTGATCGAACTTGTGGATGAGTGTGTTCCAAATAAGGTCGAACTGCTCCTTTGTATAGCCTTCTCAAGGGGTTGAATTCCCTCCTTAAGCCCGACTTGTGCTTTTGGAGTTTCCAGGACTTTTTAGGCTCAAAAATAATTATTTTTCCAATTACATTTTTCCCAAAAAGGTCTTATAAACATGATGTTGACTCATTTGACTCGTAACAATAAATCTTAAGACCTAGCAAACCCCAGAGGCATGAAGAACATGCTTTTACCTAGAAGACCATCAATAATGAGCATGAAACACATGCTTTTAAAATAATAACTTTTTTCTTTTCTTCTTTGTTTTTTACATATGATACATATTGAAATAAGTACAACAACAATTATGAAGACTAAAACTAGTTACATTCTTCAGCACTCCCTCTTAACTAGGGAGATATTCATAATTGTACAACCAGGTAAGTATCATCATTATAACTAGCACTATCACTAAGGATTATCTTGACAAGCTCAACTTCATTTGAGAGCATTATGTTAGGAGGCTTTACGTGTGATACTGCACTACCTCTACAAGGCACATACCCCTTTCAGATGTTCACAAGATATGTCCTTTTAGGACTATTCTTATCTTGGATCTCCATTCCTAAGTCCTCAAAGAATATCGGTTCTCTTCAACCACTCTTCTCTTGGATACATGTCCCATCCTCAAAGAGTGTCGGTACCTTTCCTTTCTTGGATTTTATGACCTAAAGGAAACCACAGATGCTTATCCAATCCTCCACGATTCTCTCTTCATCCCCTGAAGAGGAGAATGCACATGTGATGTTCAACATCATTCCCTCTCAATCAGAGAGGATATCCCTGTTCCCTTTCAATTGGGGAATAGATCCTTGCACCTATTCAAGGACTCTCCTTTACTCCTTCAAAAACCAGAGGAGATTCTAGACTTCCTTTCAAATTGGGAAGTCAACACCACAAGTCTTACAGCTTGTCTTTATGAGAGTATCAGTTAGTTGTTCTTCATAGCCATATGACTTTGTCTTTCCTTCGCATCTCTTGCATCAAGATTGCTTCCTTTTGAGGTATCATGGAGCCATTTTCACTCTTTAATCTTGCGACAGAACCAGGTCACTTTTCTTGTACATCACTTTCATCTTGTCATCAATGATGAAGGCATTATATTGAGCCTTTCCAAACTTCAAGTTGATCATAGCTTCCTCGTGAAAGTGATCTCCTTTGACCTTCAGGTTATCTTCTTGTGTTGCTACCTTTCAATCCCAAGACGAACACATCTTGACTTCACAGTTGGCGGGTACCAAATATTGAGCTTCCCTCAACATTCTTCATATATTTCCATTCATACAGTTGAATTGGCCTCAATTGTCATCATGTATCCCTGTAACATTCTTCTAGGTAGCAAAAATAATATTTCAACCATATAACCACCAGGAATTAATCTTAGACTTACCGCATCATGACGACCTTCTCGTCCAAGCATCAACATCCTTATAATCCATCTCCACTTGAATCTTCCTTCATGCATCAAAGTGCCCAAGGATCGAACTTGATTACCAAGTTAGAACTTTTCTTCCAGAGATTATACTAGATATTAATAATTATTCTTACATAATCTAGAGAAAGTCTTAATTCTTTATTAATCCTTGAGTAAGTCAAATTCTTTCTTTTAAACATCATACAATCAAACTAAGCATGTTACAAGATTCTATATGAATTTTATTCACTTCTAATGAGTATCCTTATGCCTCTTATTCCATCATCTAGATATATGGTATTGTTCCCACATTACATGGAATGTATACTAACCTTGTCATAATGCTTCTCCCAAGAACCTTTCAAAATGATGGTCCTTCCAGGATCATGATGATCCATCTAAGCAAGATGATTGCCTCTAACATAATGTTAGATAATGCATTGGATGAACAATATGCAAAATGGTCTATCTATCTATTCTTAAAGGCTAGATGATTTCTATAAAGCAATTTAACCAAGTAGCCTCTACATATGCTACTATCACATGCTTCTCTCTATGATGTTATGCAAAATCAAGATTTCTTTTAAAATAAACAACAAAGATTAATCCTCATAAAAAACCTGACAAACAATGTGCCTTCTTCAATAGTAAAGATCTTTCACATCTTTTTTCTTCAGCTTCTTTTCAGGTTTTCATGTTTCCTTGGCTATGTGAGCCTCACTTCTTTCCTTTCCCTTGTTGTTTTGTTGGCTTGGGTAGTCCCTCCTAAAGTGTCCATATTCATTGCACTTAAAGCATTGAATCTTGGAAATATCTTTCTTCTTGGACTTCTTGAACTTTCCCTTCTTTAGCTTCTTGACTCGAGCTAAAAAGGCTTGAGACAGCTCATTTGATCCAATGTCATCCTTAACCTTGATCCTAGATTCTTCCAAAATGCATTGAGCCCACAACTCATTAAAAGGAGTTGAAGCTTTCTTAGAGTAGATGCTTGTTGCAAAGCTACTCCATTCTGGTGGCAATGCATTTAGTACACAGATCATCATTTCTAAATTAGAAATCGATTCTCCAAACCCCTGCAGATAGTCTATGAATTGAGAGATTTTCATGAGAAAGGATGCCATGTCCTCATCCTTTGATTTCTTCATTTTATATAGCTTATTCTGCAAAGACATATTTTGTCCTAATGTACTTAGAAAATACAAGTTCACTAGCTTGTCATACATGGCTTGGAAGTTTTCAAATTTACAACAAATGGAACTAGAGGATCCTTAATGAATTCAACTATGATCCTTTGAGCCCTTACTTCCCCTTTCTTGTACTTCGCTAGCTCTTGAGTCTCGTCCTTGCTATGATTTCACCAGACTCCATTACCTCATGTTCGGTAAGTGCCAAGTCAACCATTTTCTTCCATGCTAGGAAATCCAATGCCACAACAAGCTTATTGCTTTCCTTGCAGAAAGAACCCATATGACCTGTAGATTCAGACATGGAGTAATGCTATGATACTTACTTGATAACCAATATTCACCTTGATGATGTCTCCAACCTTCTTGATGCCTTCAAGATCTTTGAAGAGACTTCAATAATGTCCTTGAAAGATGTTTCCTAGGATTCCTCCAACAACAGCTTCCAAGAGCGCTGAAAGATATCAAGATCCTTTGATGCTTCCCTCAAAGATGCCCTTTAAGTAGATCTCCTTCCAGGAGAGATTAGTAGCCTTCTCTTCGACTCTTCCTTTGATGAGAGCTAGATTATTTTCTCAATGATGATTTGATGAAGTAACCTTTCTTCCTTTTTCCTTACCCCTGACAAGCAAACCCTTCTTTGTGTTAAAGAATGTAACTAGGTTCGGTCTTCATAATTGTATTTGAGTCATAATGAAACATATTTATCAAAAGAAAGAAAAAGAAATTATTATTATTATTATTATTGTGACTTATTAAAGCATGAGTTTCATGCTTGGGTCATCATGTTTTAGGTCAAAGTCCCTATTGAGGACTTCTGGGTTTTGTCTTGAGTCATTAGTGTCATTGTCCATTTAATAAGACCCTTCTTGAGCTTTTGAATCATGTAAAAAGAATTACTATTGAGTAAAATAAGTCATTTCTCGCCTCCACACCAAGTTGGCCCTTCCCTGATCAAGTCGGCCCACATGAGGGTAATTTGAACTCTAGAAGAGGTTATATATACAGTGCAGTTCGATTCATTTGGAGTATCACTCACAAGTTCAATATACAAGCAGAAGTGTACGAAATTACAGGAGAAGGAGAAGGATTACTAGATCGAAGTTTTCTGGGTCATCTCTCTCACGTGTGAAATTGTCGGGTTATTGCTAGAAGGTCGAATTACTGCATCAAGATTGAAGTTCTTTTACTGCGAGGTTGAGGTTCTATTGTTGGGGAGGTCAAAATTTTGTTACTGCCTCTAGGTCGAAGTATTGCTTCAAGATCGAAGTGTTGCATCTAGGTTGAAGTTCAGTCACCGCTGCCAGTTGTTGCTGCAAGGTCGGAATTCTAGGATGAATTTCACTCACCGCTGCGAGTTGTTGCTGCAAGGTCGAAATTCTAGGTTGAAGTTCACTCACCGCTGCCAGTGGTTGCTGCAAGGTCGAAATTCTAGGTTGAAGTTCACTCACCACTGCCAATTGTTGCTGCAAGGTCAAAATTCTAGCTCGAAGTTGTTACTAGAAGGGTATCATCTACAGAAGAAGGGAAGGGCTAACTTGGTGATTGGAGGAAGTCTGTGTCTAGGTCCAGAGTCTTGAATCATCTCGTGAAACTATTAAAGGAAGAGTTGTTGACTGGGTTTTCCCCTAGATAGGGGTTTTTCCCTGGTTGTCCGCCTACATCTGGTGCCTTTGATCTTTGTGTTATGGTTATTGGTAATTGCTTGATGAACTAAGATAAAAGAAGAACACAAGAAAGTTAATAAGAACATAAGAATATCACAAGTAATTATCAACATAAAGAAAATCTTTTTGCCAATCTGATTTTCCAACATGGTATAAAAGCTAAGGTGAAGAAGAAGGAAAAAGGCAACCTAAAGATCGATTGAAAGGAATATAAGGAGTTTTAAAAAGTTGAATAAGGATCATATAAGGAGTCAACCCTACTATCTTCAAGAACCATGTCTAACTCATTGAAGGGAGAAAAGTTAAAACAAATCAGAAGGAGCCTTGTTAAATTTGGCAACTAGGGCCAAACTTCACCTTGGACAGCTCATATGATGCAGCAAATATTTTTATTGGTTCCTCTCTCCGAGAGGTGTAGGATTGATCTAAAGATCATCTCATTCTGACATCTACAAATGGAATTATGAATTTATTTTTTTTATGGACAAATTGTCAAGGTCGGCTAGCAAATTAATGTAGGCTCAGAAGCCCAACAATCACATTTATTCATCCTCGACATTTGCATATAAATAGAAGGTGCCTTTGCCTCATTTGGACATCACTCACTTCACACACCTCTCTCTCTCCTCACATGATTGATTACGGATTTCAAAATAGCCTCTCTCCACACGTGCGAAGAAGAAGAACACAGTTTTCGGCGTTGACAAAATTTCAGGGAAGCTTAACCACCGTTTTGACTAGCAATGTTGACCTGTTTGACTGCGTTTTTGTGAGGGAAATTTCTGTTTTAGTAGACCGCATTTCAGGGCACATAAATCGAGGCAAACCGTACTCTTTGACCGGCGTTGACTGCAGAAGGGTTTGACTGCAAAGTTTACTTGCGTTGACCAAGTTTGACTTAGTATTTCGGATTGTTTTTGGGCTGATTTGATTTGTTGTTGGAGGCCGAGTTGACTGGGTTTGACCGAGCTATTTTGGAGGTCAAATTCTACCCTAATGACCAGTGTTGACTTTCTAGTTAGGGCTTCATGTAGCTACTGTTTGACTAGACAGATTTCACTTTGATTGGGCAAGTGAATATTACATATTGTCCTCTTTCTCTTTGTTGAACTTTTGGAGAATAATAAGAAGAATTGATCAAAGGGTTTCCCCACATTGGGGTTTGTCCCTGGATGGTGCCATATCTTGTGTCCTCTTGTCTTGGCTTGTCTTCTACTATTTTATTTATGTTCTATCTGCATTTACTGTCATGTTGATGTGATTACTAATTTGGAAATTGATATTGTGCTAATAAAAAAATTGAAGTAAATTGCTCTTAAGCATAGAACATACCACTGTTATCTAAAATTAACATGGTATCAAAGTTGAGGTGAAGACAAAGCCCAAGCAAGAGTGAAAAGAGAAATCACTGAGATTTGTTGGACAAGGACAAGAGTCAATGGCCTCCACATCCTACTTCAAATCTGATGACAAGCTTCATAATAAGTCCGATTATCATGCATGGAAGATGTCCCTTGATTTGACTTTAGAAGAGCAAGATGTTATGGACTATGTGCAAGGAAAGATTTCTAAACCTCTTTCTAATGCACTAGTCGCTGCTGAGACAAAGTACAAGAAGGGTGAAGTCAAAGCAAAGAAGATCATCAGGGATTCTATTCATAAGCATATAGTTGCTTATGTCTCCGATTTGAAGACATCAAAGGAAATATATGACAAGTTGGTTGGCATGCAAACCAAGTTCTCTTTCTCAAAAACAAGTTTAAGGATATAAAAAAGGGAAGAGGTGAAGACATTCAATGCTACTTCATGAGGATTACTGAGATCAAAAATGATCTTCTTTCGAAGAAAGAAGTTATTATTGATAGGGAGCTCACTCTCATTGCCCTTGGAGGACTCCCTCGTGAATGGCACATGTTCAACACCACCATTCTTAACAACAACAGGATTCCAGGTTTTGAAAAATTGCTGACTAGATGTTCTCAAGAGGAAACAAGGATGATGGAACTAGATATGCCTTCAAATAGGAATGATCCTACTGCATTCTCCACTCATGCTAAAAAGAAGAACAATGCAGGTTCAAAGAATCAATGTCAAGGAAGGTCGGGTTTCAAGAATGGAAGGAACGGAAGATGTTCCATTTGCAACAAGTTTGGCCACTATGCTAGGGAGTGTCCTAATAGAAGGGATACACTTCATGATGATGATGACCACAACAAAAATAATTTCAGGGGCAACAACAATCGAAGGAATGGCAAGTTCAACAACAGAGGAAAAAGGAATGCTCCTGCTTCTCAACATGGAAATGGTTGCCCTCTCAAGAGATCAAGAAACACCAGGTATGATGAATCTAATGTTGTTGATAACAAGCAAAAACAACTATATCTTATATCTTAACTCTCTACTGCATCTCCTACGGACACTCTGGGAAATTGGTTGATTGATAGTGGTGCCTCAAGGCACTTCACTGGGTACAAGGAAGCTCTTTCAAATCTGATTGAAAATGATACAAATTTGGAAATTATCCTTGGAGACAATGCCACCTATATCGTGAAGGGAGTTGGGAATGTTACTCTTCAACTGAACCAAGGTAACAGCATTCATCTACAAGAAGTACTATATGTACTCGATCTAAAGAAGACCCGGTATCTATTTTGGCAATGGAGGACAAAGGATTCAAGGTGGCATTCATCCATGGAAAGGTACATGTGTGGAATAAAAATTTCAAAGATGCATTTACACTTGGATTCAGGGTTGATAGCCTATATCAAGTTGGAGGAAGTCCATTGGAAGCTATGCCTTGCGACACATCACTTTAATCCAAATTATGGCACCAAAGGTTTGTTCATCTACATTATAAGGCTCTACCCGATGTGAGGAAGATGGTGACAGGTATGCCCAAATTTAAAGTGTTGAGATTTGGTACCGGAGGACATGTGGTTCCCTAAGGCTTTGATCTTTGGCCTAGGGAAAAGTGTCCAAAAGAATTTAATTTTTCTCCTAAAGTGACTTTATAATTTTTATAAAGTCAAATCTAATTTAAAAGTGATAAAGTTACTAAAGTCTAAATTTATAGTGACTTTAATAAAGTCAATGTAAAATTAGAAAGGAAAAGTGACTTTGGAAATAAATGACTAAGTGGGTCTTTATTAAAATGGGGTGAATTAAAAAATAGAAAGTGACATTTAAATGAGCATTTAATCTCAGCCCTAGATCTCAATCTATTTCAGACATTAGATTTGGAGGTTACCCAAAAGTCACTTAGGATTAAATTAAAGGAGGAAAAGGAGGCAAAAGGTCATTAATTCTTTCATGAGCAGATTGAGAGAAGGAGATCAAGAGAGCAAGGGAGATTTCTGGACAGTGAGGAGAAGGAGGCTGCAAGTCTGTACAGCGAAGTTTCAGCAAAGCGGAGTTTCAGCAAGGCGAAGTTTCAGCAGGTCTGTACAGCGGAGTTTCAACAAGTTTGTACAACGGAGTTTCAGCAAGGCGGAGTTTCAGCAAGTCCGTACAACAATGTTTCAGCAAGGCTGAGTTTCAGCAAGGCGGACGAGATAAGTTGTAAAAGTTTGCTTGCTGATTTTTGTTGAATATTTCTCTTACTGTAAAAAGGATTTTCCATAAATAAAAGAAGCTTTCGAATTGGTTTTCCCCAAGACTTGTAGGGGGGTTTTCCAGAGTCACCTTGACCAAAAATCACTGTGTTTAAATGTGTTGAATGGTTGTTTATATGTGCTGATATTTATATTTCTGCATTTTCCAGCATTCTGTAAAATTTCCAGAATTTGTGTTTTCATTAAAATTTATTTTCCAGTTGTTGAATGTATGGATATGGGAAAGGGCATTTAACTATTTTGGAGAAATAAGGTAAAACTGAAAACCGAGGTGGGAAATGAGAAATTTTTACATGGTACCAGAGTTTGAGTACTGAAGTGTAGTTTGGAACAGCAAGGAGAAAAATTACAACCTGCTGATTTTTCACTCAGAAAATTCCAGCAAGCTGATTTTTCACAAACAGCAGTTTTATCTTTACTACAGCAGTGCTATTTTTCAGTTTTAGGACAGCAGAATGTCATTGGGATTGAAGGTGGAGGATAGGTTGGATGGGCATGCAAATTACAACGTTTGAAAAGAGAGAATGCAGAGTATCTTTGAGGAGGCAGAAGTCTGGGACATCATGGTGCATACCACACAGAACCCTGTTGTTGTGCCTACTGATGCTACTCAATTTGTTGAGTATAATAAAAAGAACAACAAAGGTAAGAGACTGATTCTAGACGAAATCAAAGACCATTGCATTCCTCATGTGAGAGGAAAGAGAAATGCCCATGAGATGTGGACAGCATTGTCCAATCTCTACGAGAGTACCAATGAGAACCGGAAAATGGTCCTGAAGGAGAAGTTGAAGACCATTAAGATGGGTAATGATAGTGCAGCTAGATATCTCACAAAGATTACTAATGTGAGAGATGAGTTGGCAAGAGGAAAATATGGCGCTCTCGGCTAAGGATTTTGGACGAACCAGTGCCTCCCAGAACGGCGCAGCCAGGGCCCGTCTCTCCCCCTCGGCATTTCTCCTCCCAGGCCCCGTTCCTGTGGACGGCCGGCTCTTTATCCTTCTGAATCCGCGCTGCTCAGTTCTTGAGCAGGTTTCTGCCGGCGGAGGGGCAGTTCTCAAGCCCTGCAATTTTTACCAACTCGGCCTATTCCGCATGTGCACTTTCCAAGAACCCCGCAGGGCTTTTTGCATAGCCACGAATGAAGACCGCCTCCTGACCACGGTTCAGCTGAAGCTCCCTCAGCTCGAGGGCTCAATATTGGTTTTATTGTTGATACATAACCCCTGCTCAGTTCCTTTTCTTCAGAACTACTTAGGGGCCGGATGCGGGGCTTCTTTTTATCTCTCTCGTTCTTCGAATAGCTTCCTTCCGAGTACCACTCAGGGAGTGGTAGTCTGGAAATAAAAAGGCTTCCAGGTTTTCTTGTTCTCAAATCTCCTGAAAAATGCCTACGCAGGGAGGATGCGTGGCAAGTGTTCGACGAAATTCCACAAAGGGATCTGGTCTCTTGGGGCAGGTCTCTAAGAAACCGTCGTGAGATACAGTATAGGAGGATAGTCCTGCCTCTGCTTGGCCCAGCAAAGATGGATGCAGCAAGCTTCAGAGATCTCAAGCCACACCAAATGGCCAATATCGCTGGCTGCCCAGCGCAGGTAAATAAAGAACAGGCACAGTTTGGGCCCCTGGCAGGCAGTGCTTGTTCCAGCGTCCTCTCGTCTCAGTCTTGCAGGGAACAGCAGATGCCGAAGCAATCCGAGTCTTTCCAGATCCTAATAGCGCTCCTCTCAGGCAACTCTTTGCTTCAGTGGGTGAACTCTTCTGATCTTGTGCAAGACCTCAAGCAAGAATTGTACCTTAGGACGGGGATTCCTTCTGCTTCTCAAAGGCTCCTCTTCAAAGGTAAACATCTTGAAGATCTCTTGCCCCTTTCATTTTATAACATTCAAAGAAATGCTTCCATCATTCTCTCCCTTCGTTTGAGAGGGGGAGCAGCGAGACAGTCATCTTCAGCAGCAGCATTTTCTTACAGAGATGCTATCCATGCTCAGAAACCCAAGAACTCCGCTTCACCAGCCCAGGTTCCAAAACCTTTCTTGGTGGACAAGCTGGAGGAAACCCCCTCCATTGAAATAATGCATCCAACGATGGACAGGCAGCTTCAACTGTTTGCCGAATTTGGCATTATTTGCAGGTTCAATGGGCTATGGCCTCGTACAGAAGATCTCTACAAATGGGTTCACTCCAACTGGACCAACAATTGCAAGGTTCTGCTCTGTTCCAAAGGCTTCTTCATTGTAGTTTTTGTTGACAGTGAGGATTATCAAAAAGCATTAACTGGGGGCCCTTGGTTTTGGGACTCGGCGGGTCTCTTCTTAACCCCTTGGTTCCCAGATTTTGATCCTTCCACTACTGTTATCACCAAACTCCCTATCTGGGTCAGACTTCCCAACCTCCCGGTTCATTTATGGCACTTTGTTGTGTTTGAGGGAATCGGTAACTCTCTAGGCCGATTTCTAGCTACAGATACTTCGAGGGGGGAAGGGCATCTACACCTTTGCCAGAATCTGCGCAGAAATAGACATGAGCAAAGGATTACCGGATCAGATCATTCTCAAAATTGGAGACTTCTACTGGACTCAGACTCTGGATTACGAGAACATAGTATTCCGCTGCAGAAATTGTCATCTCACAGGACACCTTCATAGATCATGTCCAGCGATTCCTACCCAAAAGAAAAAGGCCGCTCCTAAGCCGAAATCCAAGAGCTGGAAACCTTGTGACCCGCCCCCCATGGATGATTTTAGTTCCAGCTCAGATGAAGAGGATGAGGATGTGGATGACGACGGGATGGACGCTTTGCTTGCACAGGACCCGCCCCCAGCAGGTCCTGAGGACTCCTCGGCCCCACCTCTCACGCAGAAGCGCTCTCATGAGACCTCTCCTTCGGATTCAGACAAGGAGATCTCTCCGTCCACCCAGCTCAGTGTGCAAATCTTTCCTTCCCAGCCGGATCATCTTGGATGGGTCAAAGTTGGTAAAAAGAAAGGTAAAAAGGGTCGCACTGCGGACTCCTCCCATGTTGGGTTGAATCCCTAGCCGGGCTCTTGTCTCTTGGTTCGTCTATTAGCTTCTTGTCAAGCACTGCTCTCTTCTTGTTTACTCCTCAAGGCCGAGGTGGATAGTCTATCCTTGTCGGTTGCCCGTTCTCTTTGGGGTGCTGTAGGAGGTCCTTTGGTCTAGTTGTCATGTTCTCAGCAGAGCTTCGGGCTTTAGTCTGCCCGAGCAGTCCTTTTGTACAATATGTTTTATTTTCTTAATACAATCGCTTACTTACAAAAAAAAAAGAGAGATGAGTTGGCAACGAGGTCATTCCACCCACTGAGTTGGTGCGGATTGCAGTGAATGGCCTCCCCCGTTCATGGATGAACTTTGCTGATGAGGTTTGTGCACGTGAGACCCTTCCCATTTGAGAGAGGTTTTGGGATGATTGCATTTAGACAGAGATCAGGAAAGGTCAGCTTGGGGCAGCCAAGCCAGTCGAACAGGATGAGGATGTAGCACTGTTGGCAGGAGGCAAGAAAGACAAAGGGAAGAAGCAAACTTCCACAAGCAGTGGTGGGGGCAAAGGCAAAGGTAAAGGTAAACAGGGTAACACACAGAAGGATTATTCTAAGGTGAAGTGTTGGAATTGTCACAAGATGGGACAATATGCAGTTGTGTGTCCGGAGAAGAAGAAAAAGAAGGGGAAGAACCAGAGCGTGGCAGCTTTAGCAAAGGTTGAGGACTTTGCAGATCGTTTTGACCGGGAGTTTGGGTTCACCGCGTGTGAGTCCTCTAGTGCAGGATCACCTGCCACACAGGTTTAGAGGGAGCATGCTTTTCCCTCGATTAACGGAGCATCTTCGGGTATCTGGTATGTGGACAGTGGAGCTTCACGTCACATGACAGGAGTCTGTGAGTACTTCTCAGAGCTTTCAGAGAGTGGCACTGATATGGAGGTAGTACTCGGTGATGACAGAGTTGTTAGAGCAGTCGGTGTGGGGACACTGACATTTCAGAGGGAGTCCAAACCTCCCTTAAAGGTGTCAGATGTTCTTTATGTGCAAGGGATGAGGAAGAACCTCATATCCGTCTCAACTTTGGAGGACAAAGGATATGAGGTACTGTTCAGGGGAGGACAGGTGTTGATGTATTCCAGGGGCACTCCAGCTGATTCAGCTAGAGTGATAGGTGTACGCCATGCAAAGGTGTACAAGTTTGCATTCCAGTCCCTTGTGGCATTGAGCAGTAGTACCGACAGCAGAGCTAGCAGTTCTGAGCTATGTGAGATTTGGCACCGCAGGATGGAACATATGTATCATTGAGCCTTGAGGACCTTGCGGGAGATCACTACAGGTGTGCCAGATTTCAGTACTGATCACTTTGATACTTGCAGAGGATGTGCGATGGGCAAGTTTGCCAAATCCCCTTTTCTCAGCAGTGACAGCAGAGCGACTGGGATACTTGATTTGATACATTCCAATGTGAGCGGTCGGATGTCTCATGTTTCCTTGAGTGGATAGGAGTACTATATGTTATTCATTGATGATCACTCCAGGAGGACCTGGATTTATTTCTTGAAGACCAAGAGTGAGGTCTTCAAGCGGTTTCAGGAGTTTAAAGCTCTTGTGGAGACACAGACAGGTCGGAAGATCAAGTCCCTGAGGTCGGACAATGGAGGAGAGTACACCCTTGGAGAGTTTGTTGACTATTGTGCGGAGGCAGGCATTAGAAGGGAGTTCACTGTTCCTTACAACCCCCAGCAGAACGGGGTTGCGGAGAGGAAGAACAGATCCATCATAGGGGCTACCAAAGCCATGTTACATGATCAGGAGTTGCCATTGTTCTTGTGGGAAGAGGCCTACAACACAGCTGTTTACTTGCAGAACAGGAGTCTGCATCGTGCCTTAGGGCACACAACTCCAGAGGAGGCTTTTCTGGGAAAAAGCCTCATATTGGTCATCTTCATATCTTTGGATGCATTACATACTCCTACATACCCAACGAGAAGAGGACCAAACTAGAGCCCACCGCAGAGAAGGGTATCTTTGTGGGCTACAGTGAGACCTCAAAGGCCTTTCGGATTTACATTCCTGCACAGAGGAAAGTTGTTGTCAGACGGGATGTGAAGTTCGAGGAGGACAGGGCCTTTAGGAGGTCACGGGAGTTAGAGTATCTCGATCAACCAGACCCTCAGCAGCAGTTGAATCAGTCTAAGGGATCAAGTGGGCCGGGATTAGGAGGATCCGGAGGTACATCTATGACGATGTCAGGTCCGTCAGTGAGCAGTGGCTCGCCGAGCCAGAGGGATGGTGCTTCGGGCAGCATGCAGAGCAGTTCACTAGGGAGTCCACTGATGGACAGTTCACACGGTACCTCAGCTTCTACAGGTTCAGGTGCAGGCAAGAGGACAGCAGACAGGCAGTCAGGAGTTCAGGCTACTGACGGTGATGAGGAGGAGGAGTTTCATTCTCCCATGGGAGAAGCATGCTCAAGGAAGAGGAAGCCCAAGTGGCTTCAGCACACCTTGAGAGATGCCACATCTGTTGCTGAGCCTAAGAGGCCAGTCAGAGAGAGTAGACCACCTGAGAGGTTTTGTA
>APFE031707587.1:0-11622 GCA_000404065.3 Pinus taeda | reverse complement strand
CGTGTCAAACAGAGATCGTATGCCAAAGTTACGACCCCGGGAAGTTGATGTACCAATTTACCCAAACGGGGCCCACAGTTTGGCCTTTCATCTTCTAGGGTTAGATTTTGGAATGTTAAGGTTTTTCCATTGTTTCTCAACAATAAATAGTCCTTCGAGCCTCATCGTAACATAGTTCAGAGGCATGTATCCACCACATCTCTTCTCAGAGATAAGCTACCGTCGCCCTAGCTGGTTTATTTCCATTACTATTTGCAAGCATATTTAGTATTTTACATTAATGAAATGAAGTATTATTTCCACTGCATATCTGTGCTTATGGTTATCTTTGTAATTTGTTGCATTCCTATTTAAGTCCGGACCAGAAAAATACCTCTAACATTTAACCAGAATGAAAGAAAATTTAGGAAATGATAATAGAAATCCTTGCAATAGAGTTGCCTTAGCTGTAGGAAGTTTGGAAAAAAAAAAACCACATAGCAACCTATGAATTCACTGTATGAAATAAGGGGAAAGACTCTCTAAGCATGTTATGTGAAATGACCAGAGAAGGGATATTAACCCTGTTTGCACATGTTATAGGATGGTTACCATTTTAGTTCAGATTTCCCAGATCGAGCTATGTTGGAGAGTGGCGAATTGCTACTTGAAGCATGACTTCTGCGAATAAAATAAACAATTTCTAAGTGAATAATAATGACTTATAACGGGAAAAATTTACGAACAGAGTGACACCAGAGAGGTGTGAAGGGGAAACGTTAACCGAGGAGAAACCCAAACAGATTCACCAAAATGACTTTAACATTACTCAGGCATAGTTTGTCGATAAATAAATAACTAAGGGTGTAGGGGTTGGGCTAGTAGAACAAATTCACCAGTACTCTCCCTATCCCGAGACCCATTAATGGGGAAATAAAATTATCTATGCAGTAAATTAGGAATAGAACCCCTCAATAAATATTAACGTTGAGTTGTTGTAAACTTGGAAGTGAACCAAAAATAAAATCTCTTCTTTTTCCGAGCAGTCAAATTTATGAATGGCATACCTGTAAAGTAGAGAAATGCAGTCTAAAATCAAGTAGGTAACCTGGCAAACAAGAACTCGTGTCGTCGACCCTGGTGGTTCATGTGTTCCTTGTAGGAGATGCCAATGCATTAGCACTTAAATAATATAAACCCATGAAAGGAAAAAAACAAAATAGTGGTTGCAAAGGGAATTGAAGCCGAAAGAAAATCAGTCCACCTTGGAAACATCATGACGGAACTAGTTTATGGAGTTGTGTTATTCTCTTGGATATGAAGGAAAAATCGTGCTAGCATTTTGAGGAGATCCTGCAATAGGAAATCAACAAGGTTCAAAAATGATAAGGGGTTCACAAAAAAAAAACACCGAACACTGAAATCATCCCAGTGAATACATATACCTAGAGAAGTGGCATGGCCATAAAATAACATGGAATCTATGCCAACTTCGAGGGCCAAGTACTGAGGAGGAGCCGAAGGAGGCACAATGTTACCGCATGGAGGAAGAGCCAACAACGAAAATGAGAGAAAGGATCAACCAGACAGGATTACCAACGATTTACGGTTAGAAGGGTTGATCTGAGTCATTATGTCCAAGCTCTCATCTCTAACGTCCAAAGTTCACCATCATCCCAACACTGCCACTATAGTCACATGATCTACATGTGACAACGACCAACATGGAAATGTATGAGAGGGTAGCTAGAATCCCAAGGAAAAATGGTTAAGAGCATATGGTGTCACATTAAGATTTGGCGATATTGTGTGGTACCATGGATACAATACATTTCATTTCTTAGTTAGAACCCAAGGAGAAGAGTTAGCTTAGTAATAAAGGGTATAGGGTGTGTCTAGTACAATCCATAATAACCATACCCAAGGGAAGTATCTCTTTCCCTAACCTTTAGGATGTATGGTTGTGCGTAGGGAGGATGGGGATATTTCCCTCAACCATAGACTAACAACATGGTTAATCACCTGAACGGGTAAGGAAATACATCGCCCATGATGTCAGTAACCCATAGGCTTGAAATTACAACTCTTAAGATGGTGTGGCACATTTTAATTGACAAGAGACAAAACTAAGGGAATTTATGGTAAAGAATTATGGTGTTAAACTTCCCTATATCGACTAAATACATAATTCAGGAAAGAAAGAGGTACTTTGAATTTTTTGTTGTTGTTGAAGTGACTAAGGTATGTTAGATATGGTAATAGATCCCAATAACACCACTAAGCTGAGAGACTATTATAGGAATTAAAAAAAACAGTAGTAGGTTTCTTCTAAAAATAAAAAATAAAAAAATTGACGGAATTACACCCAATAAAATAATCTTGAACTTTATGTAATTGCAAGGTACAAGAGTGATCAGATTCAACAACATAATGGTTGAGGAAGTTCTATCCAACACTTGAAGTTCAGATCTATATTTTGAACTGGGATATGGGTTCACCTCAATAACTTCCCAATTCCTAGAGGTCATTAGGAATTTTCAACAAGAACTGGGACACTTAAGGAGCAATAACGAATGATTGGTAAATTCCACCGAGGAACAAGAGAGAATGATTAGAGGGATACTAAAACATCTAGCCATAAGATAGTTGAACTTGAATTTGAGAAAAGTGGAAAGAGTGGCACAAAGTCTGAACCATCCGGAAGTGGGGGGGAGTCCCACAGGACATATCCCAGAAGTCAGAACAAAAATAAGCAAATTGAATTGCAAGTGGAATTTCAGAAGATTAAACACCCTACTTTTGATGGGGAAAAGAAAGAGGACGCTAAAGCATGGTTATTGAACATGACCAAATACTTCCAATTCTATGATTATGACAGAAACTTGAAGGCCATATTCGCCATTTACCAGCTACTAGGTAAGGTTTCTCTCTGGTGGGAAGATGCTAAAGGTGTGTACTTACTTGAGGAAAGGATTGTGTCATAGGAGGAGTTTTAGAAACGATTTAAAATTTGATATTTGAGTGAATAGCATTATTATGACTGTGCCAAGGAATTCTATGAAATTAGGTTGGGGCAGCTCATGATGGATGAGTTTGTGGTGAAGTTTACAAATTTGTTTTGATATGCACCCTACATTAAAGAAGAAAAAACTAAGGTACAAGAGTTTGTAAATTGTCTACATACAGTGTACAAAGAGCGGATTGAATTTGACAATCCGAAGACAATGGAAGAGGTTGTGAGAAAATCCAAACTATGTTACTAACAACTCAAAAGTAATGGGGGGAATTTTAAATTTTGGCCAAATAAGGACAT
Source organism: Pinus taeda (assembly GCA_000404065.3). NCBI lineage: Eukaryota > Viridiplantae > Streptophyta > Pinopsida > Pinales > Pinaceae > Pinus > Pinus taeda. The sequence continues at coordinate 8,330 of APFE031707587.1, read as the reverse complement.
AAGTAAATCTGTAACTGGAACAAAACGGTAGAAACTAGGATATCTTAAATTTTTTTGGATGAATCATCAACGAAATTTTTTTAGCAAGGGGCATACAAATCAACTGTTATGGTATCAGGCTGGATCAAACACCGTGAATCTGGATGGGAAAAATAATAATGGGGGAAAATAAATAGAACCATTGAAATGTTGGGGATGTTGCAGACCTCTTCTGAGAGATTGTCCCGATAATGCTAGATTTGTTGACAATATTCCAACTATATAGGAAGCTACCACTGTGAAGGATATTGCCCAGAATATTCCCAAAATAAGCACTGCCTTAGAGGACAGACAAGCGCACAATCAATCAACCATGATTGAGATCAAAGGTACTCTCTCCAACTGACCTATTTCTGTTTTAATTGATCCTAGGGCACATTTAAGTTATATTAGACATAATATGGTGGAAAATTTGAACTTAGAACTGAGAAATATAAAATTATGTGGTTAGTACAACTACCAACTAACACTAAGAGAAGAGTAACCAACCAAATAAGATAATGTCCCCATACCTAAATGGCTATTTGAGAAAAGCAAATCTAAATGTTCTTCCCTTAGGGTCTTATGACATTCTGATAGGTATGGATTGGCTTGAGAAACAAGTATCCATAATAAATTTCTTTGCGAAAATAGCGAGTTGTGTGAATCTGCAAGGATAAACATAGATTATTCAAGGGGCTCCAAAGCCCATATCAATACGAAAAGTTTCATCTGTGTAAATGAAAAGGAGTTTGTGAAAATACTGTCAATTATTTCTTATTCATGCAGAAGGGTAAACAACAAAGGAAAGAGACAAACTTAGATACTTTACCCATTATTATGGATTTCCAAGATGTTTTTCCAAAGGATATTCCCAGTTTACTACCACACTAGAACATAGAATTTACAATAGATTTGGTACCCGGGCTGGCCCCAGTGTCTAGAGCACCTTACCAGATAAGTCCACTTGAGTTGTTGGAACTGAAAATGGAGCTACAAGAGTTGTTAGATAAATGTTACATTAGGCGTAGTGTGTCACCATGGGGGACACTTGTATTGTTTTTTAAGAAAAAAGATGACACATGTAGAGTGTGCATTGATTACCGATAGTTGAACAATTTAACTATAAAAAACAGGTACCCATTGCCCCCTATTGGCAATTTGTTTGATCAAGTAAGAGGGGCAACCATTTTTTCAAAGATTGATTTGAGAATAAGATATCATCAATTGAGAATAAAATAGTAGGATGTTCATAAAACAATGTCCATAACCAGATATAGACACTATGAGTTTGTAGTGTTACCATTTGGCCTTACTAATGCCCCAACAACTTTTATGTTCCTAATGAACATAATACTCAACAAATTTTTGGGTAAATTTGTGCTTGTATTTATTAATGATATCTCAATATATTCCAAAGATGAGGACGAGCATAAGGAACACCTGAAATTGGTGCTACAAACATTAAGAGAAAATCACTTGTATGCCAAATACAACAAGTGTGAGTTCTACAAACCAAAAATACAATACTTGGGTTACATTATTTCTATGGAAGGACTGGAAGTTGATCCAGAGAAGGTGAAATCCATAGTTAACTGGCCTATATTTAAGGATGTATATGTTGTTCAGCCTTTTATGGGACTAGCAAGGTAATATTGCTAATTTATAGAAGGGTTCTTTGAAATAGCTCATCCCATTACATCTTTTTAGAAAAAAGGGGTAAATTTTGAATGGACTATAGAGTGTCAAAAAGGTTTTGAGAAGATTAAACAATTACTTACAACAAATCCCATCCTGAAATTAGTAGATCCAAATAAGGAGTTCACGGTTTGAGCTAATGTTATCATGGAAGGACTAAGGGGAGTGTTGCTACAAGGTAGTTCTATAATATCATATGAATCTAGGAAATTGAAGACCTCATAAAAAAGTTATGTAGTATATGATCCGAAGCTAGCCGTTGTCATACATGCCTTAAAAATGTGGAGGAATTATTTATTAAGAAAAAAATGTATTGTAACAATAGATCATATCAGTCTAAAATACCTTTTTAGTCAACCAGATTTAAACGCTAGACATTCCAATGGATGTCCTTTCTTAGTGAGTTTCAGTTCAACATAAAACACATAAAGGGGAAATAAAACAAGATAGGAGACGCGTTAAGAAGGCATGCCTATAGTCTAATGGAGATGGATGTTAGTATAATTAACATTGATTTTCTAGAGAAAGTCAATAACTCCATGGCTAGTGACCCAAAATATTTGGAAATCCATTGAAATTACAACAAACTGATGTTCCTGGTTATGCAAATAATTCTGAAAATTTTCTGATTTATAAGAATAAATTGTATATTACTAATGTTTGTGATTTGAAACAAATGATATTTGATGAATATCATAAAAAACCCTATGACGTGCACCCAAGTTACCAAAATATTGTTACAACATTAAGAAAATAAATATTCTGGTTGGGAATGAAGAAAGAACTGGATGAATATTTAACAAACTGTTTGGAGTGTCAACAAGTAAAGTTTGAGCATCAACACCCGGCTGGGTTACAGAATCCCCTAACTCTTACTGAATGGAAATGGAAAATAATTTCCTTAGACTTTATTATAGGGCTACCTATAACAAAAAGACAACATGATTCCATCATGGTGGTGGTGGATACATTAAGTAAAGCATCTCACTTTTTGCCTACACAATCTACGTTTGGTACAACACAAATTTCTCAGATCTTCATGAAGGAAAATTTTCAACTTCACAGAATACCCAAGATGATAGTGTCTAAAAGGGATGCCATATTTACTACAAAGTTATGGAAGGTGCGATTGGAGGCATGGGCACCAAATTGAACTTCAGTACAACATACGATCCCTAAACAGAGAGAACCAATCGGATTTTGGAAGATATGCTCAGAACACATGTTATGGTTAGGCCAGCAAAATGGGAGGATTTTCTGCATTTGGACAAATTTTCCTACAATAACAGCTATCGGGCATCCATAAAAATGAGCCCTCTTAAAGCCTTGTATGGAAGAAAATTCCATACACCCCTCAGTTGGAATCAACCAGAGGATAGACTGATTCTTGGGCCAGATGCATTACAATAAATGGAGTAGACAATGCGAAGGATTCAACAAAATATTAGAACATCACAGGATCGACAAAAAAGTTATGTAGACAAAAAGAGATGACACAAAGAGTTTAAAGTCAGGGACCATGCCTATCTAAGAGTAAAACCCAGAAAAAAGTAGATTAAGAATGGGCACTTGTAAAAAATTGGGGCCCCGGGTTTGCTGTCCATTTGAGATTTTGTATAGAGTAGGTCCTGTAGCTTATCAACTAGCGCTACCCAATCACATTAAAGTTCATAATTTTTATCATGTTTCCTTACTTAAGAAGTATGTACATAATAACTCTCATATTATTGACTGGAAAATGTTACAGGTGGAACCCGAATAAGACTTCATGGAAGAACCACTCTACATTCTAGATTGGAAAGATATATGGCTTCGAAATTGAGTCGTTGCTCAGGTTAAAGTGAAATAGAAGCACTATATGCCCGAGGAGATTACTTAGGAGCAATAAGATGAATTGCAGAAAATAATTTCCAACACTATTTCAACAAAGAGTACGTATAAACTACACACCAAGGATAGTGTGAATATAAGGGGGAAATGACGTAATATGCCTCTATTATGTAATGTTGTTTTTATTTATTTGTGTTGGTAAGAATGGAAGAAAATCCATGAAGATAATTTAGATAAATTGTTGTAAATAAGTATTTTCTTTATTAATAAAAAAAAAATGAATGAAACCTAAGTACTTGGAGCAGACACTCAAGAATGAAATTAGTTGCCAAATCAAGAAGAAAATCTCATTAGTAAATGAGATTGGATAAATTCTTCATGATAATTATTCTAGAAATATTCTAGATAAGTATAATGGATGGGAGAGAAAAATCTCGTAAAAGTGCTTAACGAAAGAAATATGCTAAGTTGGTCACACTTAAAGCACCATAGGGGAAAAATGTAGGCTTTTAAGGAAAAAGCCTAGGCAAGTGAGCAATAATGCCCACAAAAGTGGGATGCCACTGAAAAGGAAACAATATCATGAAGAAGGGTATAAACTACCCATGGAATGAATCAATGCGGTTGTTGATTCTCTGGCAAAAAAATCTTGGTTCAGGGGGAACTAGAGGGCAATTCGAGGTTGGGTGGTCAATTTGTTACTCCAGTGAAAATTTTGCAGTGAATATGAATTCAATTTATTGGTTAGATCTATAAATGTTAATGGATTTTGTGTTATTTCAATGGCATCTATGTAGCACATAATAGTTGGTGGATCTACGAATGTGTACCATAGAATTTCATAATTAATTGGGGACTGTCAAAATTGTTAGCTTAAAGTTGTAGGTTAGAAATATCACTGTGAGTGGAGAATAAATCATTTTTTATGATTAAAAAAGAAAAAAAATATCATGATTGTAGATGTGATAGCATCAATCTAATAACTTATGTAAGTCACTTGAGTATGGAATGATAGATAAAGGGAACCTGCTTCTATTAAAATAGGCATGGAAATTTATATGAGTAGCACAACAATTAGGGGTTATAGAAAGTCTGCAGAATACAAAAGCTTCATTTGTAATCTAATTTCATGGAAAATACACCTGAGCGCCTATGCTAAATGTTGACTAAGATTTTCAAAGGAAGAATTGAGCTAATGTATTTAATGAAGTACACACACACACACATATATAAAGAATTTTGGCACTACCGAGAGATTTTGAGGTGGAATCTGGAGGGAGAAACTAGGAATAAATGAGTCATCGTAATTATGGAATTAAAAATAATAGAAGAATATTTAGCAAATTCATACGTATGCTATCACTACATTGAGATTAATAAATGTCTATTTTACAAATTTATTAAGAAAGAGACAAATGTGGAACTGGAGCTTTCATCGCATACATGGAACTCTTAAATAAAAACATTTAGTAGCTAATCTAGAAGTACAAAGAATGCATTTCGATTTGGTAGCAATAAGGGTGCTATTATATCATAAGCATTATATCAATAAGAGAGCTCATTGAAGTTGAGAATATATATATATATATAATATATATAAAGCTTGACATGAATGCTTTGAGACAACACATGTATTAAGTAACAAAAATTGAAACTGAACATATAATGAGGAACAAAAAATTTGAATTAGAATTCATAATTTGAACTGTGTGTTTCGTTTTCTATTACCACAAAATCTAGGTGCCATGGATATAAACAATATCAAGCGATCATGTGAAAATGTAAATACCCCTCGAATTGATAGAATTTATATGTAGCATTTATTTACATTTACACCCCATCAAAAGAGCAGGAAACAACCCAGTGACCCTTAGCTAAAAATAATTATACCGTACATAATGGTACACTAGAATTCTCACAGTCGTACCCATCCAATAATGAATCAATCTAGCCCCAAAATCTTGAGGAAAAAAAATTAAACTAGAAACTGAAGAGATCATGAAATCGTGCTCAGAGTAACCAGGGTAGAAATCTAAGAAGGAAATAGAACAACATATTGTGCCTGATAAAAGAACTGAACCTGGAACTAGGAATTCATCTGAGAGGAAGACTATAGAAGTTTTTCTCTTAGCAGAGAAACCAAAAGTTAAAATGAGCTCGAACTAGAGAATTCATCTATGCAGCCATGGAAAATAGATGTGAATGAATGAGGATTGTGCATAGGGAAAAATCCCTCTAGCATTTAATCAAAACAAAAGAAAATTTAGGACATGACAATATAATCCCTTACAACAAAATTTACCTTAATTGGAGGAAGTTTGGAAAAAAGAAAAAGAACCACATAGAAACCTATGAATTCATTGTATACAATAACGGGGAAGATGCTCTAAGTGTGTTGTGGGAAGTGACCAAATAAGGGAGATTAACCCTATTTGCACCTGCTATAGGATGGTTACCCTTTTAGTTTGGATTTCCCAAATTGAGCTATGCTAGAGAGTGGAGAACTACTACTTGAAGCATGACTTAATTATGTGAATAAAAGAAACAATTGTTGAGAGAATAATAATAACTTGTGAAGGGAAAATTTTACAAACAGAGTGACAACAGAGAGGTGTGAAGGGGGAAAGTTAGGCGAGGAGAAACCCAAGAAAATTCACTAAAACAACTTTAACATTCATGGGGCATAGTTCTCCTATAAATAAATAAGTGAGGGTGTAGGGGTTGGACGAGTAGAAAAAATTCACCAGTACTCTCCATATTCCTAGACTCAGTAATGGAGGAAGAAAATTATCTATGGAGGAAATTATGAATGGAACCAATCAATTAATATTAACGTTGAGTGGTTGTAAACTAGGCAGTGAACCAAAAATAAATCTCTTCTTTTTCCCAACAGTCAAAGTTATGAATGGCATACCTAGTAAAGTAGAGAAACACAATAAAAAACCATGCGGGTAGCCTAGTAGTCAAGAACCCGCATCATCGACCTTAGTGGTTCCTATGTTCCTTGTAGGAGATGTCGATGCATTAGCACTTCAATAAACTAAATTCGTGAAAGGAAAAAAAAAATTAAAATAGTGGCTCTAAAGGGAATTGAAGCTGAAAGCAAATCGCTCCACCTTGGAAACATCATGACTGAGATCATTTCTAGAGCTTTGTTCTGCTCTTGGAGATGAAGGAAAAACCACACTAGCATTCTAAGATGGTCCTGCAACAGGCAAGCAACAAGGTTAAAAAATGATAAGGGGTTCACAAAGAAAATCAAAAACCACCAAACACTGAAATCATCATGTTGAATCATCATGGTCATAGAATAGCATGGCATCTATGCTAACGCCAAGGACCATGTGTTGAGGAGGAGCTAAAGGAGATGCAACTTTGCTTCCAGTAGGAAGAGCATGTAGGTTTTAACCCTGTACAAAAATTACCGACATACGAATTCTAAAAACGGAAAATAAACAATGGCGAGAGCATAAAGCATAAAACATATATAAATAGAGATTTTCCCCCGGATCCCAAAACCGGGATTACCAAATTGATTTTTCATTGTGTTCCTTTCAATGTTACAATACATATATATACATGTTGAAGCATCGATAAACCACAATCTATTAACCCTAGATTAGAACATAACCGTAATTCCCTTGAGCGGATTGATAAAATACCATGGATAGAAAACCATCATGCCCAAAACCATGTGCGAAATCCATGCAAAAAACCATAGGTAGGTCTGCCCACCTAATATACAGTGTGCCACATGTGGGGTAGTCTTGGAAAGAATATAACATAACCCAACATTTTCCCACTTGTTGTTTTCTTTCCACAGGGGGCCACATGAGAGCTTAGTCATTGATCCAGCCCTGCAATGCCCAGTGTTTCTATACACCAAGAGAACTTCTCAGTGCTCACAAAATTTTTCAATGCATCTAAAGTATTCCTTAAAGTGTCCACTTTTACCAGCAACACCTTTTTCTCCTCAACCATATCCCTCACAAACTGATACTGAACATCAATGTGCTTTTTCTTTGAATGATAAGTAGGATTATTTGCCATGAAAATTTCACTTTGGCTATCATAGTCTATCCTTATATCTCGCTATAATAACCCCATACTTGAAGACAATCTCTACAACAAAATTGCTTCCTTGCTTGCAAGAGTGGCTTCCATGTATTCTGCCTCTATACTTGAAAGTGCCGCTACAAACTGTTTCTTACTCATCCAACTAACTACACCTCCAAATAGGTTAAACACATACCCACTTGTAGATATTCTATGATCCAGATCTTAATCGCAGTCTGCATTGATAAAGCCATGGATGTCCAAAACTATGTCCAATTGTGATCTTCCTTGGTAGCAGAAACCATAATCACTAGTGCCATGCAAATACCTGAAAACCCACTTCACTTATGTCCAATGCTCCTTCCCTAGTTTTGACATAAACCTACTCAATTCTCCCATTACATGTGCAATGTCTGATATAGTACATACCATTGCATACATTAGGCTACCGACTTCACTTGCATATGGAACATGAGACATGTCCTTTTCCTCTTCTTGTGTCTTGGGACATTGTTCAACAGATAAATTTACACCTACAAGAATAGGAACCTTCACTGGTTTACTATCCTGCATATTAAACCTCTGTAGTATTGTCTCAACATACTTCCTTTGGTTTAACCAGAGCTTTCTCTTTGCCTGATCTCATTTAATCTCCATGCCCAAAATATAGTTTGTAGCACCAAGATATTTCATGTCGAATTTGGAGGACAATTGGGTCTTCAAATCCT